>LD699928.1:806842-817260 GCA_003118335.3 Papilio memnon
AAAAAAAAAGTCTCTAGGGAGGGGGACAGATGTAACAGCCCCCCCTCCTAGAGACTTCAAAAATAGATTTGAAAACTACCACTAATGTGACTATTTTGTTTTTAACTACATGACATTTTTATTTTAGCCAGTGTTTTTAAAGGTTATCCGGCACTGGGATCTTAAGATAAAATTATAGACTATAAGTTAGTATCTTGAATAGTAACATTTAAATAAAAAAAGGGAGCCTTAAGCAGTTACATATTACATTTTGTTATGCAAAGCTTAAGACAGATTGTCTAGTTGTAACTTTTACTTAAGTTATTTATAAATCGTTTCACTAGCTCTTAAGCATCATAATTTCCGCAGGAAATCCAACTAAGTATGTGTTAAGCCTCTCATCTTGATCCAGCGGCTAAATATCAACTGAGTAAGACATTTTTATGATGATTAATATCTGAAGTTTCTAGACTTTCTAACGGTGAACTTTATCGGTCACAATCAATTCTTAAAACACCGTTTTTAATCGTACATCTTAATTATTTCAGGATGCTGTAATCTCGCAGTCTGAGGAAGTACTTGTGACAATGATTGTATCTTTTTAAAATGACACAGGATTTAATTTTTAGCTACATACATATCGTACTGAGAATCAAACTGTTGTAAATGATACTGAGAATCATGGCTCGGCTCGCACTATCAGCGTACCGAGAAATAAAGCGTGATTTACACAAACATTTCTGCAAACATTGAATATGGCGGTAAAATCACGTGACCAGCGAGTCATCATCATCTTTCTCCTTATCCTACTCCCGTAGGGTCGGCGCAACAGGTTTTTGTCCTCCACATAACTCTATCATACGTCATCTCAGTCATCACTCCCTTCTTGATCATGTCACCTTTCACGCAATCCATCCATCGCTTTCTAGGTCTACCTCTACCGGTGACCAGCGAGTGATAGAAATAAAAATTAATACATTTTATTTAATTCAGAAACTACTGGTGAGTATTACTTTATTTATGCTATTTACTTATTTACATGCATCACTTGAAGCTGTTTACCACAGTCCGTGTATATCAGCCCTTAGATGTTATAAGCGATTGCCAGATCCACCACATTAAAAACACAGTAAACTTAAAGTATTTAATAAAAAGTTATTCGCAGTTATCTTTGAAATAAACTTGTGAATTGCTTTTGAAGTCGATAGGCGGTGCAATCTCATCTTGAAGCCGAGAGATGGCGTTCCGCCAACACCATTTGAGAGGCTTAATTAGCACTGGGAGGCTTTAATCAAGTGCTTACAATTGCTCCGAAAAAGTCGGAAAGACTGTAATAAGGACATAGGAGTTAAGCCGTCTGGTATAATCCTATTAAAGATATTTCCCTTTAGCCATTTAATGTCGTACGTGGTAGGATAAATATTTTGTTGAGCTTCTAGCAATCTTGTAGAAAGTATATCCAAATTTATTACTTAAAAAAGTCAATCACATTTTAAATAAATCAAAAATAACAAAACAAGAAAATTTTTCAATACAAGTTTTGCCAAATGTTAAATCACTCAGAGAATATTTTTTTACATAAACTTTACAATAGGATAAGCTGTGATATAATAAAATTATTGTATGATGTAACGGACAGCATAAAAAGTAAAATTACTATGCGCGACAAGGATTTCCGTTTAAAATAAAACGAAAAAAACTCAACAAATTGGGACATTTGCATAAACATAAAGCAGGATGAATCAATGTACCGGACATGGTCCACGTACATGACGCCATTACGTATTTTCCGCGAAATTCCTACTGTAAACGAAAACTGGACAGTTTATTTATCCTCTAGCTGGAGCTAACGACTTCGTCCACGTGGAATTAAAAAATAGTACAACTCAATGATAACGTAACTTTTTAATGGTGTAAGAAACTTTAAAATTGGCCCAGTAGTTCCTGAATTTTCTGAAGAGACCCAAGGGACGTCGCCCTATGCGCTGGACGGACCAAGTATGCACCACACTCGACACTACCTTTCATAACGCCATCCACGTCGCAGAGCATCGCACAGAATGGAGAAACATCCTATGAGAGATGGTCAAGGAAAGTGGTCGCGACCCACAGGAATAAGGAAACGATCCGGAGAGAGTGAGAGAGAGAATTCCTGAATTATATCAATATATACAAAAACACAAATCTTTCCTCTTTATAATATTAGTATAGAAGTATAAGTCACTTAATGGACACTATGGGAGTCTCTTAGGGTAGATGTTGTAAAAAAAAACTGTATTAATTGCTAAACTGACGGCATTAACGATTCTGAGTGCAACTGTTATAATTTATTCCAATTCTAGCTAATGCTTGATAGGCTAAATTATTTAAATTCTATTTTATATCGGTTTTCTTGAAAACCAGCCGCAAAATCGCGTGGTCTCGAATCGCGAACACTTTAATAATAAATTAGGGTACGTCTCCTTTTAAAATAATTACGATTTAGCGAAGCGCGGTTTATAGGGATGCCACAAATAGGCCGGATTGAATAAATTTTGCATTTAATTAACCACAAACATTCGATGAAATATTTCATTATCAGATTATAAGTACATCTAATTAAACTTTAAACTGTAAGATTGAATGATTTATAAATTTGACATTTTTTACTGGATTTGAGTGCAATTTTTTTCATAATTCTAATGAATATCCATAAAAGTAAATATCTGATCATCAACCTTTTAAATAATGTTGACATTATCCTTTATATCTAAATAAATTTTTATTTCCTGTGGCAACCCTAAGTTGCTTAGAAATTAAGACGGTTACACACAAACGTCGTACAACAACGCTTTATCTTGCGCACTTTATTAAGAAATATATAAAACACTTTAAGTGAGCAGTTGGAGGACGTTTAGATAATTTTAAGAGATTAAGTGCTAATACAAAATTCTTCTTTCATTTCGAATTAAGTCTATTACAAATTAGTTTTATTACAAGAAACCTTGGTCACCGGTTATTTCTCTCTACCTTTAACTTTTATGTTATTGTTCTGTTGTGTAAGACGATAACTACCTACCCATTTTTTGACGTCAACAATATAATTGTAGTTCGAAAACTTATAGCTACATACTTACTAAATTATAGTTGATATACAATCAGCTGCAAATATGAATAAACTACCTGTTGCTCGCGATTTGGTCTACGTAGAATTTAAAAATATAGCCTATGTTAGCGAAAGATATTTTGAAATAGGCCCAGTGGTTGTTGAGTTATTTCAATTTATACAAAAATACAAATCTTTCCTCTTTATAATATTAGTATAGATATAACTTCTAGTATACAGCTGAATGTATACAGTTTGCTGTACGATATTTGACTAAGTGGGAAGCGAATTTAATTCCTTGTCGTTACATTTTTTTTTATATTTCGTACGTTTTATATAGCGCATTAATCTTATGACAGGACGAAATCAAAAACATAAATGTAACGCCACTCTTGATTAATAATCCGAAAAGGTTTATAGACCCGTTGGTTTAAAAAAAAGTCGACACGTCGCATCATCCGAGACCCAAATCAGGGCCTATTCATCCCGACAATAGGGTTTTGAACCGAGAAGATGTTGTCGCGTTGTGTCGTTGATCTTTATTCCCATGTCATAAAGTTGACATTAGTGATGTAATTTTTCGCCATCGCCTTTCGATTTTCAACGTTTTCACATCGCAGTGAAGTGTATTTTAGTTCGGTATCGAATGGAATTTCAATATGGCGTCGAAGAAAGGATGCGTTGGGGTATAAAAAACACGGTTCGATGCGCGCGGGCGGTCGCGACGTGTATGACCGACTAATGTGACTATAACAGCAATGCGTTCACGTTATGATCATTTAACGATGTTTACCTTGTGCTTGTCTAGTACATCTCCATTTAAAGCCTGCTACAGACCTTCAGTTTTTACATTTGTTAGCATCTGTAGCGGACTTCAGAATTAAGCATATTTTTCTAGACAATGTACTCACGAATAGCACTTATTCTTTCATTTTCAATTTCAATTTCCTATTTATATCAAGCCTTTTAAATCATTTTCATACATTAACCTATCAAGATAACAGACTCGTCTGTCGTCAACTCATATACAAGAAGCTATATAACCTACACTATATTAGGAGTGATAAGGATTGGGATGAGGCAACCGATGGCCAAGTACGTATTGCTACTTACATCATTAAATTTTATATGTAAGTTCTAGAAGTTTTCCTTCACCATAAGAACGTTAAAAGACTGTGTATACGACGCGGAAAATTAACAAAAGTCGCGTCATACTATATGAATGTTTAGGGATTGCAATTCTTAGTATGTTAAGGCTGCAATTCTCGATATTTCCTAAGGGTTTATTTGATGTACCGACAAGACTGATAATTGTCCGATAGAGCAATCAGAACAAGTAATGAACGTTTCAATATAAAGTATCGCAGATAAGATATGAATTAAGTATGTCGATTATCACATGGTGAATATGTAACTCAACTAAAAATGACCTGCAGATCAGCTCACTCTTGTGTGAAACAGATCAGCTAACTAGTGCGTTGATTTAAGTTTTGAGCTGCGAGCTACGAATCATCGCTGGCTCACGGTTGTGACCTGAGCTGCTAATTTAACTGTTGAGCTACAGCTCAACGTTAAAATCCTATGTGATCTAAACTGTTGAGCCGGTTTATAGCTTTACACGTCTATCAAATGTACGTTGATCAGGTTTATCAGAAAAATGATTGCATTATTCTTCCCCAAAGTATTTGCAGTGTTATTGTCGTTTTGTTTTCCATGAAACGTCATCATTGTGAGTACTTACGCATTCAATAGTGTTTAATAAGGGCGTCACTTAATAAATTGGAATGAGACACCTACCGTAAACGACAGTTAAGTAACTGTTAAATATAGTATAAGGTAACTACTGTGAAATTTTAAAAAGTATAGGTACAAAAATCAAACAACGTAACAAGTTTGAAAACACAATTTCGCCAAACTTAAGTAATTAAAAATATAAAGCTTTTATTAAACAAGTTAAACGATCCTCAACACGCTTTAGACAATCTTTACCCACCTCTAAGATGAAATTAACCAAATAAGAACACTAACACACCAAATAATAAAGTTCAAAATCGCACGCATTGAAGATCACACGTTCATCTTTCAACTAAGAGTGTATCAAGATTCAACCTGTCAAAGAATTTAATATCATATCACGTAAGACTAAGGGCAAATATTGCGTGCATATGATAGCTAATCATAGGTGCTGCCACTCGCAGAACATGAGACGGTATTGAAGTCTGAGATGGCTGTTATATTTCAGTCTGCCGTTATATTAATTGGAACACGACGCTTTGACGCAATAAAAGAGATATGTTCTGTCTACCATTTGCCGATGATTCCACAAAGACTTGAGTATATGGAGAATTAATCGAAGGAAAGTAGAATCCATTAGAAAAAAAATTCCAAGGCTTAAATGACTGCAAGAAAACGATACCAAAGTCATGATTACTGTAGATCCTATATTTTTGGTGGTAGGAACAATCTTATGAAAACACACTTCTTTGTAATCTATACTATCTATACTAATATAATAAAGCGTAAACACACACTTCTTTGTCGCCTAAGATGTCAGCAATTACAGCACATTTTTTTAACAAAAAGCCCTACACTTACGTCACGCTTTAGGCTATATATTTTCATGCTATTAAACTAAGGGGGTAAATATTTTGGATAAAAACCCTAATGTGGGAAAGGGACCATAAGTTGCTGCCAACATCAAGGAAGNNNNGTTTGTCATCATGTTATGTCATTTTGACATTTGCAATTGATAATTTGACAAAGGTAGGTAAACAATGAAATATTTTTTTATATAATAATTTCACGCGGATGAAGCCGCAAGGGAACAGCTCGTATACTGATATTTTTGTATAATTATTTTTCAATAAAAAGCCTTACGACACGCTTTAGGCTATTTTCACGCTATTAAAAACGCTAAGGACGTCAGTAAATTGAAAAAAATGATCTGCAAGGGACGAAAACTAGAATCCAATAGCAGCAAAGCAGCAAGGTTGTCATGGTTACTTGATTTCGCAGCCAAGGAGGGCCGTCGTTATCATTTGAAATTTGATTTTTGACATTTTCAATTGAAAGTTTTACAATAAGTATGTAAAGCCGCACAGGAACAGCTAGTCATTTTAGACATTAAAGTCGATCTTCTCATGTGTTCCTCTAGATTTCGTGCGACGCAACTCTAGTTTATGTTTACAAAATACTAAAGAACATATAAGGAAGCGGCATTTCCCTCAGGAATGCGAACTTTGTAAGCAAGCGCAATCAGGAATTCCCAAACAGAAGGAAGTTTATGAATAAATAATTTGGTTAATGTAAATTAACTGACTTTCAACAAGAGAACTATGCACATGGAGGGTGATTTGTGAATAATATTCTTTCATTACGTCTTTATTTTACAATCCTATAGTTATAATGGAGCTATAGTCAGACAAAAAAAGGTATGTGTTACTTACTAGTGCCATCCCATTTTATTGTTAGAGAAAGAGCAGGACGAATGATAGGATCTTCAATAATAGAAATACTGACTTTACATAGTAATGTGATGTTAGATTTAGTTTTTTTTTTTTTTATAGACAAGATAAATAATACAAAAATCCAGTATCATTTTTACCAGCTTAAGATTTAACTTTTTAAATATTTCACCGGGAGAATAATCTCGAAGCAATTAAAGAACGGATATTATTGCAGATAATCTCGGATTAATCTTGCCGAATACATTTTTTAAGCAATATTTATTAACTGCCGCGGTTTCAGATTATCGCTTAGCGTTTGAAGATGATATTGAGTTTTTAAAAAGAAAATTAAAAGCAAAAATACAAGACGTCAAAAACAAATCAAATTGCTTACATATTCTGCTTTTATTCAATTGCAAACTTCCATACACGTGTTTTACCTGAAAAAACAAATAAAAAATATTATCAAATGTACTAAAACATTAATATTAAAACTAAGTATGCTTTGTTTACATTAATCTAAGTATACTACATACTTAAAGCCAAGAGGTGACCCTTATAACGTTCTAGAATGGCTCCGTCCATTATCACTTGATTGTTTCCCCCAACAACACGGGCCAAAGATTAACAAGTAACAATTTAAGGCCTAAACACACAAGCGACGGACCGCACGGCAACGGCCGTCTAAGCCGAGGTTAATCCCAGTTTATGCTGGGACCACACCGCGTTATATTTGTTGTTGCTGTAAGAAAATTCACCAAAATATTTTACGAGAATAAAGTCGGCGGCCATCTTGGATTGTTGATTATCCTACAAATATTTGTTAACTATAGGCAAAGGTCCTAAGGTATCTCCGCTATCGTGTGACTGAGCTAAACCTTATGATTCTTCTATAATAGTCATAATAACATAAAATAAATATTTGATTTTACGAAACTAATTTTGCTATGAACAAGAAGCACCATTACTTCATATTAAATATATAAGACAACGTCTAATTAAGCTTTATATCTTGCGAAACCAAGTTTCACATCAGCCATTAGGTAAGTACACGCAACGAAGCAACGAATTAATTATTATTTGGCAAAATGATTAATTACTACGTTACGTTCAAGTAACGGCGCGCCACGAAAGCCTTCCGGGGAACAAACGGTGTTCAAATGGTTGGAACAATGTCAAGTATTACGCCTACAAAGGCTTATCAAAACTTCATGTTTGGAACTACTCGAACACAATAACATAGTACTAAAGACTAAAGCCTGATGACGTCACATTTTGGTTTTTGTGTGACTAACATGACCAAAGCAAATAGAGACAACATTTATATATACGCTAGCCTAAGAGGGTTAACTTTATACATTATATCGTTGGGTAAACGTACATATAAAAAAATATCGAAATACACATGGTACATAGTGGGATTCGAACCTAGGACTTGATTACAAGTCAAGTGCTTAACCCCTGAGCCACCGATGCTCATAAACTTTAGTAATAATATCATGATTTAACAAATGAATACTAACATTTCTTAATTATATTGGAAATCGTGTGATGATAGAAATGTAATTAAACTTCCCCTGGATATCCGTCTCCAAGACAGACGTAAAAAAAACAAAAGCAAGGATGAGCTGTAACATTTGAACGTCATATCGATACCGGTTTGTCGAATTCGAGCCTTAATTTTACCATAACAAAGCGGAGGGTCGGGCAGGCTTCCATTGTTTGAAGCCAGACGTTATTTAAATATTCCGTCGGGACTGTCGTCTGCGACCTCTTTTTTTTTCTTTAATTTCTTCTCATTTTGTACGAAATCTGACTCGGTCCTTGACGTGCATTGAAACATTAATATGGGAACAAATCTTTAAAGTTTATCCGGCCGTCTGCCTTTTTATCTTTACAATTACAATTAAAGAATGAGTTTTAACTAAAGAAACATACTAAAAATCATTTATAGTTTTAATACAATTAAAATAAACTCTTCTAGACATTTCATACACGTAGGAAACGTAAAAGTAAATACTAATGTGTGTATTTGTTAAAAAAAATCCAATAAGATGAAGGTTACAAAAGCGATAAAAGTTATAAAGGCCATGTTTATCGTTCTAAGCAATAACATTTAACTTAACTATCGGAACAAACGCCGTGTACTTTACTAATGAGAAATGAACACATTTAGAAGTAAAATATATTTAAGTACGACTAATACGAGAACGACTTTGATGTGTATAGCGAGAAATATAGGTATGATTTCATTGATATAATAAAATATTATTTAGAACAAATTTTACTTCCATATTAAGTACATTATAATAATTATTTACAAGAACCAATCATATTACGAAGAAATTATACTACGTCAATTTTTAATCGGAAATAATGACATCATTTAGTTTCTATTTATAATAAAGTAGGTACATCATGATATAAATTATCGCAACGGTTGCTGAATCAAAATAAACATTAATATGAAATAGATAGATAAGATAGTAATGTTTTGTTATACTAAAGAAAAATCTACAATTGTATATTAAATACATAACTGTGTGTATATACCCTAAACATTTCAAACAATGTCATTCAATTCGGTTATTATTCCTGACACGTTATTCAGTCGGACTTATTTTTTTTAATGTAGAATTCGTTTTCTCAAAAAGTACGACTCTCCCAAACACTTGACATTGACCTAAACAGTAAACAAGCTGAATTTAATTTTGTTTTTAATCTATTAGTCAATATTAAATCTAGGTTAGTGACTTACATAATAATAACACGTGCGAAGCTGCGTTGCGTAGGAATGAAACGGCAATATCGATACTTTTACCACAACACTAATAAAACAAATCGTCGTTCGTCGACTCATACCATTGTTCCGCCATATTTATAGTTGGACAAAGAAGTTTTGACACGTGCTGCTTTTCCAGGAATTGCGTGTATCAAATGTTTACGTTTTTTCAATTTTCTTATTAAAATATATTTAGCCAATGTAATTACTATGTAATTCAGAATGAACATACTAAGAAATAACGGTTGTTGAATTTTAAGTAACAAACAAGACGTTTTCCTTAATGTCATTTAAGAAATTGTTATGCTGCGGTTAAAACTGAAAAAAACCTATTACGATATTACTATTCTGTCTTTGTTAATTTGCTTATTCCTATTAACTTGAGATTGATTTGAAAATGTTCTTTTCTTTAGAATGAGGTTGAAAATCTACGTTAAACAATTGGTTAGACATATTATTTTACAGTTGTGGCTTCAAGACGTTAGGAAATATAATATTTAGCATTCAAAAATTAAAGAAAAGTGCGAAAAAATGATATAATTATTGCTGTTGTAAAAACAAATGCTAACCCCATGTCAACGGTAAAGACTCAAGAGACGTAACAAGCATTTCGTATTGTGATTCAAATCCTTTCTTGGTAAATTTATAAGGGTTGAACCCGTGGTGCGGTTAATCCCCACGGAGCACTTTATACCTAATTATATCGTATAGGCGACGTAAATTAAGATATTTAATGAAACTGGAGATTGAAGACCCATTTAATGCTAATTAAGTTGGCCGCCATTTTAATTATAAAGAGAAAATTATACATGTATTTTGACTGTTTAATTTTGTTTTTATACTCTATTTTGTGTCATTTAAGTATGTTTTAATTAAGCAAATTTTTATTATAAACATATCTAAAGGCACCTTTCAAGATATTTATCGATAATATCAATTTCCAATACATTATTGTTCCAATATAAATGAGAAGCAAAATCGACAATATAAACTCTCAAAGTAAAAGACGATATAGAAAGAAACCGACGCCGGGGAACGGAAGAAGTAATAAAATATGAAGGCAGAGTAAAGCGGGCCCGCGTCTCCGTGAATTTATTTTAACTAACTGAAATAGCCCCGCAGTTTC
>LD699928.1:825208-842251 GCA_003118335.3 Papilio memnon
ATCAGCGGCGCATCGATCCTACGCCATGTTATTAACCGATGTCATGCTCGTGTAGGGTCACCAATTTTATAAGAGGATATTCCGGAAAAAGACAAAAAAGTATAATTTTCAAACTCAAATTCTAAATTAATTTTTTTGTTTCTCTAGGCGCATGACCAGAAGGATAGTTTACAATAAACATGGTAAACAATTGACTAAGGCCTAGTCACCCTAACTTTGAGTAGGCTTCGAGCCCCCTTAGTGCGGACGTATAGTAAGCTGGTGATGATGACAGTAAGCAATGTCAGCGATTCTAACAAGATTTAATATGATTATTCAATCTTCATATACATTTGCCGATGTTTGAATATTTGCAACATTCAGAGTTGATGGTCTTTATTGAAAAATTACAACCTATACGTGCTAAAAGACATGTAGTGAAAATAGTGCAAATGTGATATTTCGCATAATTTTGTATTGCGAATAATGTCACTTAACATTATTACGTTTATTATTTACTAATACTTAATTCACTTGCTGATGTCATATATTATCGGAAAGTCTCAAGTTTCAAAAATTATGGTGACCCTATTCTCTCTAGTTATAAGCAGCGATGGATCACATAAAATGAGATGCAATCGACTAACAAATTGATTAAACATAAGCAATTTTACATAATGAATATTTTAAGAAATTTTATACGTCATTTGAGAAGTCTCTTTTGTCTACTCTTTATTATAACTAGCTTTAGTTCACGAATCCGACCATGTGGAATTATAAAAACAAAAGTGTTCTCTTAGGTGTTCTTCCAGACTATCCTCTACATCTATGCCAAATTTCATCGAGATACGTTCAGCAGTTTAGGCTACAAACTAACAAATATCCTTCCTTTTAATTCATTTGTAAGAAAGCTATACAATTCACTGGTTGGCAGAAATTTGAAACATTTTTGTGGTTCTTTGCGAATCCATTTCAATCCCTCTTCACTACACAAAGGTCACTAAAACAGATAGTAAAAAATAACATTGTATGCAAATATTTTAAAGGAAACATGTCAGGTTTTTGTATACTGTTTAAATTGTCCATATCTTTGCATAATTTTAATTTTTGGCATACACTGCGCTTTGTAGAGCGTAAAGTCTGCAAATAAGACAAAGAGTTTCACAGTTTAGAACATACAGCTGATAAAACTATTTCATTCTTTACAGTACATCAAGATAATTCTATCAAATTGTTACTACTCTATGTATGAAATGTAGGACTTAAAAACTGCCACATTGTAATATTTCAAAACGAAATATGTGGACCATTGTGACTGCAAATTAGCAACTCATTTAAAGTATATTTTATCCCATATTTTTATCGTGAAATTTCAGTATCTAGATATCTAATTAAAACACTATTGTTTTTTTTTCAAAGATGATAAACGAGATGACAATAACATTGTAAATAACGGTATAACTTATTGCTATACCGTTATTTTTAGTTAATCTTTGCAATTAGTTCAATTTCCTTGTGATCCATACACATCTTCTGTTAAGTGTTACGTTTATTTGGTTATGACTAACAGGTTTTTCTAGCGATTTCTATATTTTCCTATGACTAAAGTCCGGGTACAAAATTTCTTACACCGGAAAATTGACTCATAAATTTTTTAAAAGAACAAAAAATAGGTTATACAAAAAGGTCACAAGAAAAATTCTAACTATATTTATCTATCTTAAAGACTTAAAAGAGGTCTTAAAAGGTCAGATTTTTGTCTAGATTTTTAGGTTTCTAAATTATTTTTCCTACCTATTCGGATATATGATTTTAGCAGTCATCAAAAAAATCAACTATGCCAATACGAGAGTTACTATAAAAATTTGAACTCCAGAAAATCCCGAGATTCACTGTTCGAATATTTACGGTAACATGGCATATATAAACATATATATTGGTGCATATTATGTTCACACTAGCTACCTCAACGATTTACAGGCTGGAGTATCTTTCCGAACCAGTGGCGCGTTAAATTTATAACATATTTGCCACTCACTAATTTATGGTACACATTCTATTTTTTTTCACAGGGGGCTTTGTCGCGAAGCGACGATAACGCCCCATAAGTCTAAAACTACCAAAACTCAGTTCTCTAAGTACATTCTTAAACAGATGTCGGCCAACTTAAACACCATCCCGGCCTCGTCCGTAGACGGGTAAGCCAGGATAGTGTTTAACTGACCGACATTACATCCAGCATTATATTTAAACCTTAAAAACTATAAACAATACTTTAAATCCTTATTTTATCTATATAAATATTAATAAGAGTTAAAAAGTTCAAACTTGATTCAAGAAGTTTTTACACAAAATGTATCGACTTTAATATAATCGGTACCTCTTATTGTAGTTCCTGTGTTTATTCTAAGTATCTGTTACCCCATGTCAAATGATAAATATTGATTAGTTACACAGGTAAGCAAAAAGCTGCCTTATTTCAACTGTTTTAAGGTCAAATTTGCGTATGGCAAGTAGACCGGACGTGGAGACTGCATCAAGACGTTAGAAACATTTTAATCATAAAACAAACGTCGGTGTATATGTAGTCTCTGCACGTATAGATAGATACCGTAGATTGTCTATGGTTTTTACTTTACCAGACACGGACTTCAAGACGAAGGCGTAGTATCTACATTTTACACACATGTAAACGGTTCCTGTATTGAGAAGTCAAACGCTAAACATGCAACCACTTAAAACCGGTCATTTAAAATTGTTTGTAGCGGGCTTGAAACAGTCCGTGTATGGCAGCTTTTACGTAAACAATTTTAGAGTAAAATTCATTATTGTTAGTTCATTTGAACATAAGGACACCATGATAGCTGCACTCAGATAACTTACTAGAAAATATAGCAATTAATAAATACTATAATATATTCATGCTACGTCTACTTCCACAGCACATGGCCGTTTTTGAATAATTAAAAAAAACAACAATAAAAAATTACGTGTAGAAAAACATGTCCGCATCTACTGCCCTTCGGGTTACAACGTTGTTCCACGTTTCCACGAAAACATATGTCGAGCGACACTAACGAAATACAAAAAAGTCTCAAATACGAGCTAATGTCGAACAAGACGCCCCCGGCAATGATACACGGACGGACAAATAAAAATGTTTAATATCATTTTATACGTAGCTATAAAACATTGGCCGCCTAAATTGAGACATTTTATTATTAGAAATACGATTTTGACAGTCATAAACGAGCTACGATCCAAAGA
The DNA here is from genome assembly GCA_003118335.3 of Papilio memnon. NCBI lineage: Eukaryota > Metazoa > Arthropoda > Insecta > Lepidoptera > Papilionidae > Papilio > Papilio memnon. The sequence goes on from LD699928.1 coordinate 828,455, forward strand.
TATTATTTCATTTTATGGCTTGAAATATCACAATACGAGGACTTGGTAAAGAGAAAACGCTTGAAGTAAAACATAGAGCATTTTACTAGCTTAAATCATATTAGTATTATAAATACGAACGTTTAGATGAATGGATGGATGTTTGTAGCCTAAACTGCTGAACAGATTTCGAAGAAATTCGGTATAACTGTACAAGATAATCTGGAAGAATACATAGGCTACTTTTGTATTTTTTTAATTCCACACGGAGTCGCGGGCGAAAGCTAGTAATTATAATAAACCAAAAAATAATACAGGTTACATATCAGGTAACATAACTTCATACGACTGAAAGATGAATTTGAGAAAAGAAATAAGTTCCTCAGTTTTTTACACGGACAAAGTCACAGGCAACTGGCAATATTTCTATCGAATTTTCAAGTTTTACTTACATTTCTAGCGTTGACTAGAAACATTGCAATTTAATAATTCTAACCGCGATTACTAATAGCAAGCACTATATTTGTTTTACTTTTTTCCAGCCAGTTAGCGTCGCGTTCGACTTCCGTTTTCCTCGTTGAATTCCCGCCAATGTCAATGACGTTCTCTTTGCAAGGTTGTGTTGAAGCCAACTGATAATGTAACACTATAAAAACAAATTTTGATTTGATTTAAGATGTTGGATTTATAATATTAAATAATCTATCTGACTAATATTATAAAAAAGTTTATATGGATGAATATTTGTTAGAGTTTATAGCCTAAACTACTCGGATCATAATGAAATTTGGCATAGATGTAGAGGATAATCTGGAAGAACTAATATGCTATTTACCGTTTTTTTTTAATTAATGCAGAAGGAGGCGTGGACGTCAGCTAGATATTTAAAAAAACTGTAGTTCATATCAAAATATCCAAGTATTTTATCTCTATAAAATTGGCACACAGCTTCAGTCTTAACTGAACAGTTGAACTGAGTTTAGCGGATTCTTAATTACTGGAATACGCTTTGTGAGATGCATTCGGTAATGCGGTAATCAATTGTTTATTGAACCATGTAATTGGTTTTATAGTTTGTGCACTTTGTGGGAGGGCCTTTAACTTTTTGTAGGGTTGACAAGGTTGAGCGGTTTAGAAGTTTAACCGAAAGTAAAATACCTAACAATTAAAGATTATATTTAACTAGTACAGCCAAACTCGAAGTAGGAAAATTAGTCTTTATGGCAATAACACGCTGAAACTATAATTTTTTCCTGCATTAACCTCTTAAAATTATTTAAAATCGAATTGATTCAACTTAATCGATATTCTGAAAACTTTTGCATACTTACAAAAAAACAAAATGTCAAAAATTCTCTTACGTCTATGGGCATAGCAACAGAAATGTGCGAGAGAGATAGCCGTTTCAATTCGTGAGTATTGCAGTTCGTGCGAAAGAGACAGCAGTTACAGTCCGACGTGGTAGTGTACCAGTATGATCGGAGTTGACGACCGCGAACGAAGGCCGGGCAATCGGTCAGCCGACAAATGTCACGGCCGCACGGCGACGGGACGTTGTCGTCACAGAAAAACGTGACTCACTGAACGTCTATGACATACCAACTGTCAACGACAGTTTGTCAATTTCAAAATGCACTAAGAGTGCGCGCAAACCTTTGACTAAACAATCGCACAACTGTCTAGTCGCGCTTTGATTCCTATGAGCTCATATCGAGGAGGTGCGCACACTACTCGATTTTTAGTTGTGCAACTAAACAGTTGAATTGGCAGCGAAATAATCTACAATCGCACAATTGTTATGCGATAGTTAAGTCAACGGTGTGTGCCCGCTTTTATTGAAGTAAAACTGTCATTCATGTTTGTAGAAAACGCAAATCAGCAGTTTAGTTTAGAAAATAAACTTAGCCATCTTTAAAAAACACCAAAGAAATTGAACAAGAAAACAACCTGTGTATGACACTTCGGGGGCATTACAAATCGAATGACACTAAAACACGTAAAACATTACCAACATACTAGCAGACAGGGTGTCCCTAGTATTTATAAGTTTAAGACACATTTCCAATAAGAACTTGTACCTAATAATACATTCAACTCCAACCTGACCAAAGTCACGTATTTAATATCAAATAGATTAAAACAATTCCTAAGTGTTGACAGCCCTGTAATTAACGATGTCCAACTTCGGACTGCATGTACACATTACTCAACTACAAATGCGAAACATTTGCGATGTCTAGTCTAGTTCATGCATATTAAGCAATCATATAAAAGTATAATTAACATTCGATTGTTTTTAACGCGAGTCTTCACAGCACTAAAATAAAACCATATTGCCATCTCACTCTGTTATTTTTGTACCTGTATGAGTGTGGAAACCTACGTTTATGATTTTTGGTTGCAAACCTGTTTAAGATTTTCGCATTTACTACTACTAATAATCCGCCCAAATTCTGCGTGGCAAAGAATATAGTCTCATATATTTTCTGTCTTATCCATACCCTTCCCGTCGGTGTAAAATAAAGCCTATTTTACTCAATGATAAGGTAGCTTTCTAATAACGAAAGACTATTCGAAATCAAACGAATCATTTCTCTTTATAATATTAGAATAGACTAGCTTTTATCCACGAATTCGTCCGCGCAGAATAAAAAATAAATTCTAATAATAAATATGGCGAAAGAATTTTTTAGATAGGTACAACACTTTTTGTGTTTATTCCTTACATATAAAAATACAAAACGTATTTCTTTATAATAATATAGAAATATAGGTAAGGTTCAGTAATATTGAATATATTTGGTTACAAATGAATCGAAATCTCTTGGACTAATATCAATTATTTGGTCTATTAGATGATGAAGTCATACTGGCATACAGAAGATATGACCCTACAAAGGATAGAATGTTTGCGGAATAAAACTAGGAAATAAACATCCAAGGTTATTAGTGAAGGTAGTTCGCGTATAGAAAATATTTCTCATTGCGGTGTTCCGTTTAGACTATGTATGTTACAATAGATTTTTTTGTATCAACCATTCGACATTGCGCTGACCTTACAAAATGGCGTGTTATAAAATTGCATAAATATGTAGGTCAATAATTAATAAATAAATTCGATGTGACCTTGACAGAGCGTGTGGATAAGTAAATTTAAAAAACGCGAATGTTTCGTCATACAAAATTTATTTTTACTGTGGAAAATGGCCTTTGGATTCTCAAAAACGACGTATTCTTTAAATATTTTCAGCACTAGTTGATGCAGTGCGGTGTTGCTTGTTTAATATTCGTATTGCATAACATTAAATTAGTTTTTACATTTGCTATGCGAGAAAAGGACAAGTATATGTGTAAACGTATAAGAGCGATTATAACAAACCTATCACTCTAAGCTCTAGCTACAATTAGTTATTTTTTGGAACGTTAAACAGCATCACAAATATTTCCAGAACTACGTTAAAAAGTAACATGTTTACAAGAATGGAATATTCTAAAGTGTTGCCAAGTACAAAAAATTACAGATTTTTGGCAAGGTTGCCAGTATTTTCTACGCACATAGCGTAATAAAAGCAACAGTTCATTCATGCTAACGAATCGATATTCTAAAGTATTTTTAAATAACAGACTGGTTTTAAAAATAATTTTAAGCGTTTTCGTTTTAAAATGTTATTGTAAAATTAGCAATGTGTTATTTGTCTACGGTTAAAATTAGAATGTTTGAAGTAACAAACATAAACAGTGCTTTGTTGATATTTTTTTAAATCATATTCGATGTTAATTCAAATTGATGAACAGTTTAACTAAAAACGTAACACGGTTATATTAGGAGACAGATTAAATCAGATTTGTGAGTAAATCCGGAATAATCAACCTATATTTAAAATTAATAAGCAATTAAGAATTTCGAAAAATTGTTCATTGTTTTTATCTTGATAACAAATAACACAAAACAAAACACACGATGCGTTTACACACAGATTTACCGGTCGAGATGTCTTTGTAATCATCGACTCGTCTGACAAAGAAGCGATGACTAACTAAACTAACATTAGTCGAGTGAGTCAACCGTCGAGTACTAAATCGGAGTGAACGAGGCATGAGCCTGAGAACACACTTGCGTGGCGATACGCTTTGTGAACAAAGAAAAAAGGGTCTATGAGAATTTTACGACCAGTATAAATTGAACTTACACTTTTATTCCTCGGAAGTCAACAAGTATGTCACCTACCTTGAACGCCTATTTGTGATTTGCCTAGACAAATCGCAAAGACTAGGCATATTGTAAATTGAACGAATTCAGTAAGTCTGCGATTTTTTATTGGCTACATAAAAAACAGCCAGTGTCACATTTACAAAGTAAAACCCAATATGACACGTCAGTTTGTGAATTCATTTGATTTCAAATTGACAAACGGTATTCACGATACGGTACCATAGATTTAATTGAAGACAAAGGTCTATTTAGACTGGTTGTTTATCGAAATGGGGGAAGGTTGGGATAAAAAGTGCTGCATCATTCAGCGGCGGGCTGCATTCCCATGTCGGGTAAATGATAAGCTTGTTACATGTTTACACGGTCGGTTGATACTTAAGTTATGTGAGCAGAAGTTATAGGATTACGTCTTAAAAACAATACAGGGTGTTATAGTATTAAAATTAGAAACTAAGAATCTTATTTCCACTTAACTCTAGCAGCGTAAGGCTACAAAACATGCTAGTTGAAAAATACGCGATTTTTTCAAATGTCGGCTAACCACTAAGTGAATATTAATTCCATGTTTTCATTAAATTTTATTGTCACACACAGTCGAACTAAAGTTCCTTACTTTCGAACCCATTACAACCGCGACTTGACTAAGGCTTAGTTACCCCTTACGGTTAGGCAAGGCCATCAAAGGGAACCTACCTACGATAGTGTAGTTCGAAAAATCTGTAGGGAAGGGGCGGTTTAACCATGAGACCACTGACCATTGCTGTATAAATTTATTTCATAGTTTGGCGTATTCTAACTCGGATATGCAACTACCCCTTTCTCCCTATAGAATTTATTTCCTTCGCTTGGAGACGATACCCGTCCATTCGTAACTGAGCGTATTGCAGTTTACTAACAAGATTAATGAATCGGTCTCCGTCCGTATAGAATTAACTGCTTGCCAAACGATATTTGCAGTGTCGGTCATTTTAAGTGGTTTCTGTAACGCCAATTGGACTATGGAGACAGAATTAATATTAGAAATCTTATCAATATTACGTAAATATCTATTAACCATTAATCTAAGTAAGTGGCGTTGATTGACGAAAGCATTCTGCCCTACTCGGAGTCAGAGTAGTCTTAAGGAAACTCTCTTAATTTAGATGAAGTATGAAAAACTAAGGGTCTCCTATGGGAGTCACTATGGTGACGATCTCCGAATTAAGGACTGAGTGCGGCAGTAAGTCTGTCTTTGATCGTATTTTGGCTTTTAGCGTTCATTCTGAATATATTAGTCAGCTATTTTGCTACGTTTTGTCACACTTGTTTGAAATGTCTCAAAATACGTAGTCAGTTTCCTTGTAACATCGGTATAAATCAGTCAAATATTCAGCGATTCTAAACATAGCATTTACCCTTTAATATAGAATGGCTACAATTAAGGTCCATTCAACTGGTCGACATTATATTTCTTTTCTGTTTTGACGGTCGTCATGGTAACGCCGATGTAAGTAGCCGTCCACCCTACCAGGCGTAATTGAATGATTGCACTTAATTGTAACGAACGTTCCCGAGCCTTTTGTTAAAAGTCCGAGGATGTGGTCTAACCGCCACATGTAACGTGCGAGTTCGTTTTAAAATAAGAACGCTTTCGAGAATTGCGTTCGAAATTCAAAATTGACTTTCTTTTGGTGTAATGTAATTTGAAGTTCGTTCTGAAAAGCGATGTTTAATGATTTTTTTATTACAATTTTTAAAATATTGATTAAATAAAACAGAGTTAATTAAGTTTATTTGAAGATTTTTAAAAAACCTTTACATCTTTTGACGTAATTACAGTAAAAATTAATTTAATTAAATTAATTTTTAAGAGGAAATGATGAACTATTTCTTAATTTCGTTTTATTAAAATAAAAATGAAATTCACGTTAATACTAAAATGATTACACGTTTTAACTGATCTTCTTTAAGAAACGTATTTCTAAGAAAAACTCGGGCTGTAAGAGAAACTTTAATTAAAAATATTCGCCGCGAGCAAAGCCGCGGACAAAAGGTTGTTCACAATATCGTTGGCTAAGGTCAGTTAAATAGACAGAAAACCTTTAAATTGAACCTTGCTTCATCACAACAGAGTCTGTATTCCTTTGGCAGAACGTTATCAAAGCTAGTTGTCGATACTATCGTGCTTTTATGTGTGTGATAAATATGTGTTGATAGATTTATAGTCGAAGTATTTGAATCGAAAAAGATAGACACATAGGAGTATTTATAACCAAGTAGCTTTCGCCCGCGACTCGGTCCGCGTGGAATAAAAAAAAACAAAAGTAAGTAGCCTATGTGTTCTTCCAGACTACGTTCTACATCTATTCCAAATTTCATCGAGATCCGTTCGGTCGTTTAAGCTACAAACTAACAAACATCCATCCATCTAAACTTTCGCATTTATAATATTAGTAAGATGTACATGTTACACTAAGTTTTATATCAACAACATCCGTCCATGACGACTGATGGGCAAATGTTTTGGCAATGGAAACCACAGACTAAACAACAACTGTAAGACCATCCAGATAGGCTATGTGACTTCAATATCTTTATGTTCATCCCTTATTTCTTCTTTTGCCTGCGACTATATCCACAGGGAATTGAAAAAGGTTATTAAATATCTTATGTTCTTTCAGACAGTGCTAGAATCATAGCAAAGTTCATCCAAATCCGTTTAGCTTTGGAGTTATGTGCTAACAAATATCCATTTAAACTTTTGCATTAAATATATTAGTCTGATAATACGATTAGAAAAATCTATGCGTTATCAACAATATTTTTTATCCACGTAACAGTTACGGAAGTTATATGAAATCGAAAAATTCCTAAAGCGGACCTCGATCGAATCGGTCTAACGAAACCTGGAATCCTCTTTGCGTATCCCCGTGCCTTTGACGAGGCAACTTGTTTTTTTGCCATTCGACATTCGCCAATCGGCTTTGATAGCAATGTCTGGTAACATTCAAAGGATCTTTGTATTGCAAATATAACAAAGAAAATAATTAACGGTTAAAAACTGAAAAACGGTCAACACATTGTCCCTGTCTCGTCTGACGAATTTATTTTCACGTAAAAAACACAACACATAAAACGGTTTTCTTTTTATAGTTAGCCTTTGTTAGACAAAATATATGACTTATGGCCAGTTTCCCACCCACTTTTAACCATTCGTTATGTCATTGGTTCCATAACTTCATTAAATGCGTTTCCGAACTGCGTAAATTGAGTTTTACTCCTTTGAAACTTTGTTCAACCTAACACTAATGATTAAATAGCTAATTATAAAATGGAAACTTCAGCAACCCAGCATTACTAGGTTTCGCCAGCGACTCCGTCCACGTGGAATTTAATAAAAACAAACATAAGTAGCCATGTGTACTTCCATACTGTCTTCTTAATATGCCAAATTTCATCGAGATCCGTTCAGCCGTTTGGGCTATAAACTCTAACATCCATCCATCTAAACTTCTCATTTATAAGATTAGTACGAAGTAAGATTTAGTGTAACCTTAGCTTAATATAAACACTTAATTGCTGACAGAAAAGGTTTCGAAGTAAAAGACATTATCGTTTGATAAACAAAGCAGGAAAATCATCGTTGCTTTTTATATAAAATATTCCACACGTGTAATCTAAATATGGATGCCAAGTTTCGGCTCCTGGAAAGCGAATATAATATGATAAACATTGTTATTTTGAACATGGATAGACTAAATGCCGTCACCATGGTTACTGTTCGATATATCAGAAAAATCTAAAAATATGGTCTTAACCTCTGAGCCCGACAGACACATTTAAATTCACTAAGCAATTAATATCAAAAACATTTTTAATTCTTTGTATAGACTTTCACAGCGCTTTGGTAAACGGACATTATATCCGTATATTAAACATAACGCATTGTATTTTCTTTATTATATTATATCTATTACATAAAGCGGTCCAATTAAAAACCAGCGCCCCAGTTGGCTCCGAGTTGAACGGCACTTAACATAAAAATATGTTATGTTCTTTTGTCTAGTCTAGCGTGTATGTTTTTTGTACTCTTTTATGTTTTAACATCCGCTATGCTAATTATAGTTTAATAGGAAATATATGTTTTAATTACGTCATTTATGTTTTTGTTTGGTATGACCTTTCTGTGGTTAATAACTCTATAGTTATTTTCAACACATTGTCAATTAAAAAATTAAAAATTGGAACTAATCTAACTCAAAACTCGATTACTCACATGTCCCCCTTTATGTAAAAAAGTACTGTTAGTTAATTTTTCCTTTAAACGCCAATAAAAAAGGAAAAAAAACCCACTTTTTTTACTGGCTGTTTACAATTAAGGAAATATAAATACAGTTTTGGCGCCAAATAGATTCGTTCTCTAACATCTGGCGGTCTTTATAATTCCGATTTGTTTGTATTATAGTTAATACGAGCGCTGCCTCACGTACACAGACGTTTCGTAGAATATTAAATATAAATAATTTGTTTTCCCATTACCGACCGCGAAATATGTTACCGTCGAACCAATACTATAGACATCCTTACAAGTCAACTAAAACATAACAAAAACAAAAATATTCTCAAAATAACAACACACTAAAAAGTAACGAAATTTGAATTACTTTTGAATTACCTTGAATTACTTAAACCGTATTTATTGTAGCTGTTATGTCCATATTGTACAATTAGTATTACATGATGTCGGTGTCAGCAGAGACAAGCAGTGATATTTCTACATAAGGCGTTCTATATTTTTTATACCAATTGACAATTGAACGTATAGTAACGTTTAAGTAATGAATTCTACCTTGAGTGACACCGACTTCAAACACAATTATATATAAATATACAGACGAATTGAGTACCTCCTTCTTTTGGAAAGTCGGTCAAAAAGCAAATTCAATGATTTAAATCGACGAAAAGGTGATCGGTGTTGTGTTTTAAAAACGCCTAAATTTGTCAGTGCATAACAAGGTAATTATTTAATTAAGGTTTTATATAAAGGTAAAAACGCATGGTAAAAAAAGTTAGCAGAACTGATAGGTTGAATGAAGCAGAGATTAGGAACATCGTGTTTAAATAATCTTTGAGGATAAAGGCCTAACTATAAAATGTCTCCCAGAGACAAATTTTCAAAGACAAAGAAATGTGAGAGGAAGTCGTCCGGTCACTGAGCTATAATAGACTTTTCTTATTGGAATACGGAATGTAATCTCAAACGTATAATATGCAAATTAGTGGGTTTATTACAGGAATTAAGACGATAGCGTCAATATTTGCATATTGCTCCGACACGGAATTGAATTACATATCTCTCTATATTTGCCTTAGGGCAATTTCAGTTTGTCGGTGTTAGGTCAAACTATTAGTTATGAAGGTTTCATTTGCATAATTAATTTTGCTTTTGCATTAAACGTGTTGCTTGGCGATACAACATTAAAGTTTTAATTAATTTTCTTTATTTGAAACTGTGTGAGTTCTTTAAAATCTCGTCAGTGACATAAATAATGATCATATCAGAAGAATGACAGGGGTTTATTTATATTCGATTATTAATATTTTTTAATCATAACCTCTAAACCAAAAACCGTAGTTACGTATCACCTACCTACATGATTTAAAATACGGAAGAAAACTAAAGCATTTTTATAATGTCGTATTATTTTTATATCCTCAAGGCAAGTTATAGTTCAACATTATAAAAACTTGCGACTTGTTAACTTAACTAAACTAGTATCCTCTAAGATCGGTAACAACGTGACCGGAATTGATATCCGGCTTAACCCCCCCCCCCTCTACTTTCCTTATAACTTATAACTTATCAACGACAATACCTCGTGTTAACTCAGCATAATTAAAATACTTATAAACATTTTCTACCTTCTGTACTTTCTATGATAATTTTTTGATTTTTTAATCTATGGTCTCATTTTTTTTAATAACTTATTATTGTTTATATCAAATTTTGATATTATCCAAAGTAATAAAGCGAACATTAATTTCATTTTACTATTCCAACCAAGAATTTGATTTCAGGACTGTTCAAAATTACTACCAAAACCAGTCCAAAACCCGTTATTACCGAATCTATGCAATTACATTTAACTTGCATTACAATTCCTTATCACTATGACACATATTTATCTAGATTTCGAAAGGACAGGCGATAAAGTAAACTGTATTACTAAATATTTCATTATAAACGAAATACCTATTTCCACATAACTACCCACAACTTAACTAGAGAACAAAACATAAACGTCTTTTATGTAATACATCACTATAATATTTTTATACTATCAAATCTAAGGAATAAGAAGAAAATATCAATCAAGTATTTTCATAAGAATTATACAAGAATTTAAAATGACATGCGTTATTAACTTTTAACGGAAACGTCAAACGAAAAAATTACATAATTCGAACAAAGGAAAATGAGTAATAATCAATGTTTACATTTCATAAAATACTGCATGCATTGTAATAAAATGATTACTTTGATGTGTTTATTGAATAAGAATTGCACACACGAACAAAGAATCGAAGCGTGCGGACACGCGTTCAAGCAACAGGTAACACAATAAGTCAGACGAAGGCCTGATCAAATGTCAAACAAAAGGTTACAAAATTATATAAAGCATGCTTGTAGCATACATACTCCGATTCAATCTTTCATACACGACCTAATTATTAATTACAAAGAACGAACAGGCTTACGTAAGATGTTAGCAAATTGAAAAAGTATAGACCCAATAAAATGGATGGAGGTCGCCGGTCACCGACACAAAACAGGGGAAATACAGGCTCTCAAACGAACATAAGCAAATCTTACATTATCTGTATACGCGGTCAAACGGACAAAAAATTATAATCAGATGACGGTTTGCCAGACTCCAAATTTGAATACGTACCTGTGATTTACGATTTAATGAAGCACGTTCACCTCAAACTATGGCTTTGTTTTAGTAAAGTCAACGGCTCCCGATCAAACCGTACGGTTAATCTGAAAATAGAAACGAACCTTTATTAATGTACCGCCCTCTGAATCATAAGACGCGTCAACTATCCCAACGTATTTATACCCAGGACGAAGGGAAGTGAACAAAAAAAGTAAAACCGAAAACAATATTAAACTATCGTAAACAACACGAATAGTGCTAATTTAACACAATAACTGATACGCACCGATTGTTACAATCACAATTGTTGTCCACAAATGCACGTGAATTTGAAAAAATAACGCACTGGATGTTTCGAAGTAAAACTAGTTTATATTGTCCGATCGCATCACAAAGCGCGACAAGCGTCCGTCCTCGACAGCGTTCCGCGCGAGACTGGCGCGAGTGTAGCGCCCTCTCGTCCGCCCCGGCGGCCGGCGTTCCTAAGTGTGCGTGTTCCGTACTTGTGGGGGTGTGCCCTGCGCCCCGTGTACACTTTTATTTATTTTCAAATACAGGGTGAATGAGGAGATTGTATTTATCAAATATAAAAGGTAAACTGTGCTTTATAGAATACTTGTAATGGAAGATTTGGACAAGGATATATTATTCGAGTGAAGCGTCGTTTCTTTGTAAACGGCCGTGAACCGACAAGTCAGCGGCGGTCATTGCCACGGGCATTGGGTATAAAAATATACGTCACCGCATCTTTTACGTTCTATTATCCATATAAAATACGTTTTTTTTCTCATTGAAACACGTTTCGCGGGCGGCGGTTATACTTGCTAAATATAATTTAATATTAATTTTACTTCACAATGCTTCGAGATAAAAGCAATGAACTTTTGATATAAGGCAAATAAACTTATTGTCATTAAGTAGTTATTTACGTAGATGCCGCTATGTACACATGCGGAAATGTTTACGGCGATGTATTTTAAATGCTAGGTTTATTCCATAGCGTGAATACATAGGTATATCGTTGACTAGTAGACTTCGTTTTAATTAATAAAATGTCGTCTATTGCAATTGTTCAAATTAATTTTAATAAACACTAGCTTTTGCCCGCGACTCCGACTGCGTGGAATGAAAAAAAGTAAATAGCCTATGTGTACTTCCATACTATGTTAAGGCCGTTTAGGCTACAAACTCTAACAAACATCCATCAATCTAAACTTTCGTATTTATAATATTAGTAAGTATAAGTATGATGATGTAATAATTAGATAATTTACTCACGACCGTGAATCTCAGGTGTAGGCAGAGATATAGATTTTCGTAAATTACATTTATAAACCATAATATACGAGTAAGTCGGTATAAAGTACATTTAGTACAACGAAAACAGCTTTAGAATATCTCATTTAGTACTTGGTGACAGACAAAGTAACTCCTCGACATACATTAATTGACTACTTAGAGACGGTTAATTGGGACCACATATTTAGTCCTGTGAGGACTATTTCCAAACAAAAATAAATGTGCACAGCAAAATGTTAGACCCTAGTTCCACTAGCACGACTAGCCGCGAGACTGGTTGCACGTGACGTGACGTCACTAAAGTCTATTTTCTATGAGCAATGTAATTTACATTTTCAAATAGACCGACTACACGTCCAGACTCTCTCTGCTAGTTGATTGGTGGAATCAGGGGTTTACAATCGTTTATTTCGAGTGCCACAGAGCGGCTGGCTGCATGAGTTCAAAGAATTCCATACAAATATGAATTTAGGGTGACCATGAAGAAAAGCTGTACTGGAAAGACCTGATTTTTACGAAAGGCTAAATCTTCGTATTTATGAAATTCTAAAATTAAGCAATGTTGTAAGAGATTTTTAAATGCCACCGAATATCTTTTAGTTTTGTTTTAACATACTTAATTGATAATAAAAAAAAAGTTAATTTCGTATCTCTCACTGTAGTATCATAATTGACTAAGATTTTTTTCCAATCAATATAATTTAAATTTATACAAGAATTTTCCATGCAATGTCTCATTTTCTTTAAACATGTTGGTAACACTATTGCCTTATTTACAGAGAATCACAAATTACGTTGAAAATTGGATAAAGTCGACATTTCATGAAAATATGAAATTATTTTTAATATTTATTAATATTGCCTTGATTCTACAACTGTATTAAGTCTATTTTTATTTCTTTATTTAATGTAAAAATTGGCAAACTTCACAAGGACAAGGTCACCTTAAGGTACATTTTCAATGTCTTTTTCTTGAATAACTAATTTATTATAAAGATTTATAACCAGTCAAATTTGGTGGCTCATTATTAAAATTTATGGTCCTGTTAAATGTCTAAAGGTACGCCGGTACCAAAGAAGGGTGGGCAGAGATAGATTCAACTACATACTTTATTTCTATTGATATTTAAGCACATGGTTTAATGTTTAGCAATGAGTATTTTGATTGTAATTAAAAGGTGCAAAAATTAAATAAAACAAAACCGTAATTTACTTTGAATATTCGAGTAAGTTAGGCGTGCAACGTTTTTCGTGGAAACTAAGTAATTATTATTCCATACATCAAATATAATTATATTTCAACTGCTTTTTAAAAGTATACTTTAACAAATTAAAAAAAAAAAACAAAACTAAATTTTAAAACAAAAGCAATTTCAAATTCTTAGA
>LD699928.1:892722-919400 GCA_003118335.3 Papilio memnon
ATATTAATATCACAATGAACGTTAAATATCCGATCTGTTATAAATCAGTTTACGAATTATTATTTAATAACGCCCGACCATCGTATCCGGTGGAATTCGTTGATAAAATGGTTAATAGATTATTTTTGCGGAAGTTGAACATATTCATTCATACATTAAATATGTGGCTGGTAATTGGATTATTTGATTGATTTCTGAATATTTCTGCTGATAAATGTTGTATTAAATTACGATTGTATAATGAGAGTAACATTATTACAATCAAAAGTATAAGTACATTGAACTCTAATGACCAAAAGTACAGTCAGCTTCATAAATGTGCACTAAAATTTTAGTATATTGTATAAGCATTCGGTTTCAAAAATATGCATGCATGTATACAATATGTATTTGAGGTCGGAAGCATAAGGAGGGAAAGTCCATGCATATTTTTGAGACCGAAGTTTTTAAAGTTATAAAACTTTGTAAATATGTAATATGCAGCTGACTGTACTGTATTTATTGCTAGACACTTTTAGTTACATGAGAGAGAAGATCCAAAACACTGAGAAGTAGAAAGAGAGGTTAGTATTTTGCTTATATAATTTTTAACCTACAAAACGATTTTGATATAGAAAACATAACTAGTAGAAACTATTTAAAATTTCTTAGAACGTAGAATGACAATATTGACTACTGAAGTATCTATTACTAGGTAACCTAAAATATGTTACACTAGCTGTTGCTCGCGACTTCGCCGGCGTAAAATTAAAAAATATAGCCTACGTTACTCACGGATAAATTACCTTTCTAACGGTGAAAGAATTTTTAAAATCGGCCCAGTTGTTTTTGAGTTATCTGAATACATACAAAAATACAAATCTTTCCTCTTTATAACATTAGTATAGATTATCAAATGAAAATTTTAATCAAATACTTGGTTAATTCAATATAAGAAACTGAGGAAGTAAAGTTTACTCGTACAATATTATATTTAAAAGAGTTGACTTGGTCCACCTCGACAAATGACAACCTTTTTTATTTTTTCTCTTAACTACATGTTCATATTTTTCACCTCAATAAGTTATATTAAACTAAATGACAGTTGAAAGTAGCCAACGAGTGGAAGATAAGTTATTGTTCCCAACAAGTGGGAGAAGGAAAATATTCCAATGCCAATAGACGTTGAGATGTTACGGAGGTTACGTTTGCCAAACATCTGGCAGGCTCCACACAAGTGGGATCGATCGAAATTCAATAAAATTAAACATTCAGGAAGCGTGCGAGGGGAGGCTTGGCAACACTGTTTGGTCTAAGTTCATAAGAACAGAGATGTAATTAAAAAAATGATAGTCTAAAGGGATCAACTATAGACGTCTACAAATGTAACGAAAGTTATGCTGATTTTACGAATGTTAAAATTAACATTTCAATGATATTAAACATAATTTTTTTGAGCAAAAACAAAATTTATCGGATTTATTTACTTGCCACATTATTAAAAAATGTAAATATGTAACTTATGCATAAATGCTTCGATTTTTTATTTACATTCTTAAATATAGAAGGAAGGGTACGTCTATAAGACACTATAGAATAAGCCACGCAAAATGGGCAATCGTAAAAATAGCGAAATCGCTTTCGCGTGAACATTGTACCGCGTTTCAAGGCAGAATCCAGCAGCCGAGTTTCCACTTAAGGTTAATATGTTTATTTACTGTGTTGGTCTGGCTGAAATATAGGCGTGAAAGTCTTTATTTTGGTAATCATTTATTAGTTTTTATACAAGCTCTTAATAACGACTAGCTAAATATTGTACACGGACAGAACTCCAGTCACTGAAAGAAGACATAAAAATTATAATACCCTAGATAACTAGCCAATAAAAGACCTCATATTAGTGAAATAATTTTTGAAAACACTAAAATATTGGTTACAATAGAAGTAAGAACTACAACAGCAAATGTTCTCTACATTCGCTGTTGTGCGCACACCTGAAACTAAACTATCGCACAACTGTTTAATCTCGCTTTGATTAGTATAAGCTTATATGGAGGTGCGTACACTACTCTATTTTAGGTTGTGCAACTACACAGTTGAATTGGCTGCGATACAATCGACAAACCACAATAGTTGTGCGATAGTTTAGTCAGACGTGTGTCTCCTCTAAATACATAAAAATGTAAACATTTCATAAGTCAAATACATTTTTAATTTTAAAATTGCTTCCAGCAATACGTCTTAAAAGAAATAGAAATGAAACGAACGAATTCCTACAAATACGTTGGTCAAATGCCCCGCAATAACTGCTAACGTCTACAAAAGCTTCTTAGAAAATGTTGGATTCTTCGTATGACGGTTCAGATAGCCTCTTGTGTTTTAAGGAAAAAAAAATTATGATTAAAAACAACGTGAATCTTCAGAAGTAGATTATAGACTTAACAGAAATATAAGATTAGAAATTCTGGGAAGATGTTGATTCCGTCACAGTTACAGTTCTAATTCCTAAACCTTTTTAGTATAATATAATGTTATGAAATAAAATACTTTAGTATTCAACCGTTTTCGTCGTGCAATACTGACTACATATTCTCAGAAGATCGGTCCTTCGTAATCGTACGCATACGTAAATTTGCCGCCAATTTGTATTCGCAGCCTCATCGAAGTCTCCAGAACATAAGCGATCAGGTGAGAGATTCCACTTTCGGGATAACGTAACCAACATATCACTGAAGCCTGTCGCACAGACGTGAAAACGAAGCGTAGGCAAAGAGAAAGCGAAAACGGAACAAAAAATAGCACCATGCATCGTTTCCAACGATGAAAATAGAATAGCATCAAATTCCATACATTGCAGCAATAACAATGTGATTTTATTTTTACCAAAACTATTACAAAACTTAAGAGTTTTAGCATCATGATTATTGTATCATAAGAGCGACAGTGGCTCAGGGGTTTAAGCACTTGACTTGTAATCTACTAGGGTCGAATCCCGCCATGTGTGATGTGTTTTTTGATTTTCGAATTTCATATGTACAATTTACCCGACGTTCGTACTGTGAAGGTAAATATATATATGTGAAGAAATTCAAAATTGTGAAGTCAACCAACACGCACTGGGTCAGCACGGTTGACTACGGCCTAGTCAACGCTAGTTTAGGATACGACATATAGGTGACAATGTCTATTTTTGATTTTGGTTTAGAACAAGGCACGTCACAATACTGAAGACGTTGCACTAAATTCACACTAGTTGAAACATCGCTTCGGTTCGGTGGAATTTAGCTTCTACGGCTATGTGCTACATGCATAAGCGATGTATTTCCCTGGAGATGTAAGCGCGGTAGTTTCTGAGAGCTGAAGCGATTTGGGGATTCTTTACTGAAAAGCTTCGCATACTTTTATCACGTAGACGCTATTGTGAAAGTGTTTTCGTTTTTAAATTCTATTTGCCGATGCTGGAATTGTATTTGACGCAGCATTTGTAAGGAAACTGCAGTCAATATTTCGACTGCTTTTATCTGAATTGTGACATTTAAAAGGACATATTTTGTAATTTATTTGAACTTATTTATTTACTGGGTATTACGATTAGTTAAATAGTTAATTTTTGTGAGTTTGTATAAGTTTTGAATCTAAAAGCTTTAAAAAGTCTATGCAGATAATGAAATTTTAATATGTAATTTAATTATAAGTATAAAATTGATTAGATCAAGAATAGATTCGCCTACAAAATGAAAAAATTATTATTTTTCCTTGACCTTGACCGCGATGGCAAGGTAGCGCGGGCAATCTTATTTATAAAATCTCATTTTTGAGAATCTAATAATAAAGCTCGTTAAGTTTTTCATCAGATTTCTTTCACAATTCAATGTCATAAAATGTATTTATATAATAGATTTTTTTAATATACTAGCAATTTTATTTTATTACAGGTCCACAATGTCCACCTACTTAGGTGTAGTTTAAAATGTTAGAATATATCAATGAATAGATATGTAAAAAGTCTCAAATCCATATATCGCATAAATTCGCTAAGTCCAACAATGGTGGAAAGTACAGGTTGTTAAAAGTAACCAATTTTTAATACCGTAAGTTCATCGACTCGCTAACTAATCCCAATATATGATATAATCCGTTAATTCGCGACTTGCACTAAGTTCTGGTCCCGAGCTGACGTAACATCCGGCGACGTCTCTTGATGTTGCGCCCTAATGGATTCCCGCCGTTGCCTCGCAGACAACCACGGTGCGGAAATTACACATCGACCTATGAATACCATCGCAGCCCTTGAGAATACTACTATAATAGGGCGCGGTTGGATTGCCCAAGGTGCATATGAACGCACACACCTTTGACTAATCTATCGCACGACTGACTAGTCTTGATTTGTATAAGCTTATATGAAGGTGCGCACATTACTCGATTTTTAGTTGTTCAAGTATACAGTTGAATGTGCTGCGAAACAATCGACAATCGCACAACCATTGTGCGATAGTTTAGTTAGAGATGTGAGCTCGCTCTAAAAGTTGCTTCCAAATAACATAGTAACATATAAGTCTGTTATTCCCCTCCCAAAGCATGGTAGAAAGGGGGCGCGATAGAAAACTCGCCCAGCGCTAGTAGCGCTAATAATAGGGTTGTCAAAAATTAAATTAGGTTCGAATTATACACCAAGTGCTTACATTTATAGTCGTTTAATGGCCGTTAATGGTATTTTTATTGTGATTATAGTAAAAGGTAATAAGATATAAGATCCAGGCAGGAAGTCATGACTCTCAGGAATGCCAAATGCACGCACAGAACCCGAGTATCAACATAGCATTATTTTTTTAACTCGGAGAGTCAGTTTAAAAATCGACTCCTAATTGTTTCGTTACTTTATCGCACAGGTTCATGGACATTTATGCAAAGTATAGTCGCGGACATCCGCGAAATTCAACTGTCAGAAAAGTTGCCGTTCAAACGACTGTACCTTCTAAGTTGAAACAGTACAAGATTCCCCGATTTTACAAGTACTATTAGCTAATCTGTTCCCCGCTTGCACTGCGACCACACACCGGATGAGTGGACTTACCAGACTCAACGTAACAAAGTGCTCACTGTAATGCTAGTTAGACACCAAAGACTAATAAATATATAGAACAGACATAGGGAATTTTTTCACCGGTAACTTCTTTGAAAGGTACTATGTTAGTTGTAAAGATTAGTACGCCAACTCATGTATTTGTAGCGACATGTTGCAAAACGTTTTACAAAATGATAATAAGGTCCATCTTTTGTTCAAAATAAAACATAAGCATTTAAAAAATATTTAATGGCACCTATTGGCAATTAATTTCAGTACAATTAATTATATTGACATATGGTTTTGAGAACCTATCAATATATAGCGTTAGTGGATCGTGTGCAAAATGTCTCAAGTGAAGTGTTAACTGAGCTTCCTCTACATATTTTTTGAATCTCTTTGTTGTACACGAAGGAATCTACATAATTATAATGTAGAGCAGTAGGCCGTGCAGTACTGCTATTAGTTGTAACACTTAGGTATTCATTTCTTTACATTTGAACACATTTCTTGTGCGATTTAGGTTCTTTTTTATTTTGGTATTTCGCGTTCAAACAATAACTGTTCTATCCTTGTGCCATTGTGTGAAACTTGCATTAGATGTAAGGGTGTACGTGACTTTGAATATGCAGCCACTTATGTTCCGCTCGGCTTTGGTATCCTTAGCCGGTTCTAAATTAATTTAAGTATGCTGCAGATTAATTTCGCTAATGACTACTAAAGTTGTGGAATCACTTAAAATTTGCTACCCTAACAAAAGAGCTCTACTTCTATATTCCTCACTTTCGCCTGCTACTCCGTCTGCGTCGAATAAAAAAAAAACAAAAGCAAATAGTTTGTGTTCTTTCAGATTATGCTTTACATCTAAGTCAAATTTCATGGAGATCCATTCAGCCGTTTAGGCAAACTCTAACATACATCCATCCATATAAACTTTAGCATTTATAATATTAGTAAGATAAACACTACAGAGTCTAAAATTCGCACTACAGTGTTCTCAAAACATTCAAATAGAAAATAGTTCGTAGTTGAATTCCATATAGTGTAGTTACTATGTACCAGTTATGTAAAGTGTCATATCCCTTATCGATTAACAATAACAGTGGACATGGTTGCTGATCGTATGAATTGACCGGATCAGAGTGAACGGAAGAGCGAGAAGTGCGCGTGGGAAGGGGACAGCAACGTCTGGGAGAAGAGCTCAGGATATACTGGCAGAGAGCGCTAGGTGATGATAGGTACAGACAGACAAGACTACTATTACTTTCTTATTATTGACTGGCTTCGCATCTACGAGTATAGGGATCTCACATTGTTTCCTAATTTAACAATTCAATACTTTTTTGACAAATAGCTGGTGTTAATATGCGACTTAAGTGATTCAATTTAAGAATATATAAGACAATTCACAATTTTTTAAAAGGTTAAAGCAGAGATTCCCAAATATTTCTCCTTCGTGGACCTTAAATCTGTACTAACATTATAAAGAGGAAAGATTTGTATTTTTGTTTCTATTGAAATAACTCAAAAACTACTGGGCCGATTTCAATTCTTCCACCATTAAAAAGCTACGTTAACAGTGAGTAACTTAGGATATTTTTTTTATTATATTTTAATTTCGCGCGGGCGATGTCGCGAGCAACAGCTAGTCTATAATAATGTAAAACATTGTTTAGAATTCATATGTTATAAGTAATTAGTTCTGCAGAATGTTATTCTTAACCGTTTACGTTACGCACGAATATAATTAATTACTGGACACAAGTAGAGCTAGTGAAAACGTATAAAAAAACTAGGTTATTTAATTACTCCAGGAATTGTAACTGTTATCTGAAAAGCCACTTTAACCCTCCTCATGTAACCCGTCCAATTTAAAATGCTTTGTTTCACTGCATTAGCGGAATTAACAGTTTTCCACAAAAAAGTATCTTTAAATATTAGAGTTGCTCTCGTGTGCCGCGTGAAGCGAATTTCTCGCAGCTTCGCTTGAATTTCGTTGAAATATTGAAGACCGGTGAGGGCGCGGCCCCACTTCGAGCGGTAGCGGAAGCGATTTAGATAAAGTGTGAATTTATTAACCCACTTGAAAGTTGTATGAATTTAAATTGATACGTTTAAAGCGGTACGGTAGTGGATGAAGAAAATATGTGAAAAAAAATTAAAACACATACAAAATGTAATTAATTAAAATAAAATAAAAAGGTTACCATTACATTCGTAAAATAAAATAAAATAAATAATACATCTACGGTTTTAGAGAATTTGACGACAATGGAATTTTGTATTCCAATAAGTAGACGTAAATATTTTTATTCAACAAACTAAAACCAGAAGTAAAAAGCAATTACCACCCTTATGAATATTGTAATAGTGTTTATAATTAAAATTTATAACTTCACTAAAAAACTTATAGCACAAAGTATCACGACTCGAAGCTAATTAACCTATTTGTGACGTCACAGTTCTGATGTCACAGGGTCAGTTAGTGTCCCGGGAATCTCAGTCTCACTAATTACGTAATGTGTTTACCATGTCTAGTGTAAGTTGGTTTAATTGTAGGGATGTAAAAATATTAAATGAGAGTTTGAATTATAAATGCAAAGTTACAAGACAAATACGACCAGGGCATACCATTTGCGACAAAGTGTATATAGACAAATAAGTAAATAAATAAAATAAAATAAAAAGCTTTTGTATTGCCATCCAAGAAATATATATATACGAGTATATACAGTTTTATACAAAATAAGTAACATTTATGAAAATTTGTAACAGATGGCAAAAGGGGTAGGCTCAGCTTAACCGATACTGGTTGAGATCCAGTGTCGAGCTGGTTTTCAGTCACAGCCAAATCTCATAATAATTTTGTTTATGACGTAAAGAATTATTTTTCGCAAATTTTCGTGATAGGCCTCCTATGAGTATAATGTGAAAACTCTATAAGCACACAATGTGTATCAACAGTCAATCCATAATTTTTCATAATTCCAATTTTTATTGTATTTTTCTCTTTTCACGTAACTGAAAGTAATTTAATATTGTACGGGTAATTTCTTTAAAGATTATTAAAGTGTAATTCTTTTCATATTATTGTCCAAAGAGATAAGGGTACAGTTAGTCTTATTAAAATAGCAATTAAGAGGCGTTCATAGAAGGAAATCGCTGCAACTCGCAACCCAACATAACTCGTTTACATTCAAAGTAGACGGTCTCCGTCATAAGATGCAGCTTATTGCAGCGTTTGCGCATTTTAAACTCGTCAAATTAAGGGATATTGTTTTCTCCAGTAATTCGACGGGACATCTGTTGGATTAAACGAGATGAAATATAGCGGGCCGACGTCAGCACTTAAGGCGATATTAAAATACAATGGCATTTCTTACTAAGAAATTACTGCACGATATTATAATATGTTTTTCTTTTTTTTTGAGAAACAAAAATTGCGTACAAAAACTTCGATACTTATGATTATACAACTGAAAACTGTCATTTCGATGTCACTATAATCGGTTTTGATATATTTTTCTTTTACGAATCGCTGTACTCAATTGTTACAGACCTCCCTAACTTAAATCGAAGGCTATCTATTTCTCTTGCTAAAACCAAATTCCCCAACTTAAGTAGACATGATACCGTGTAAGTAGAAACAAACGCCGACCTAAGTTCCCGAACAAAGCCGCTTGGAATCGAGCCGAATGCACGTTAATAATGAAACTTTCACAACTTTAAGTTACATTTAAGTTACCTGCTCCCTTGACTAATTGTAGTGAGCTAAGTAAAACAAATGTGTATAGGTTTTTATAAACAAAGAACTTGGAAGCAACTTTACTTAAATAAGAAGGTATAAATTTATAATGACGAAATATTTTTAAATTTCTTTTTTAATTTATTTTTTAATTTAATTAATTTTGATGAAGTTGCTTTTAACATGAACTTGGAGTATTTATCTTTCTCTATAGATGGATACATAATAATAGGATATTAAATACGACATAAATAAGTTTTAGATACCAAACTTTATTTACCATTCTAAAAACGTTGCATATTTTTTTGTGAGTGAGTTGCCACTGTTTGCCTTGAAGAGGCATTTAAAAATTCAACCATAGCATAAGTTACAACAAGCTATATGCAACTTGAAGCAACTAATTAATGTTGCGTCCGCTCTTATGTTCAACTTTGATGCACTGGCTCGTTTTAAGTTCTGATACCGGTAACTATTCAGCAATTAAGTTAGGCCATTGTCGACTTAATTGAGGGAAATGTTTGTTGGAGATTTTGTGAATGACTGCACAATTATTCAATGATGGCGAAACAGTATTATGATTATGATTAAGAAAGTTGCTAAAATGGACATGAACGTGAAACTAACTGTACTCAGAGTTGTATTGATTAACTAAATAGCCGCTTAATGTAGGTACTCATCATTAATGCACACATAATAGTTCATTTAGTAACCATTTAATATGTAATGCGGCAGTATGTACTATTTCGAATTCGTCATTTTTATTTAATTTTCAATTCAGTACAATGTTAAATATTAACACCTTATTAAAAGATGTGATTTTTTAATTAACGGACCAGCAATTAGTTCTTTTTTGCAACGTAATTTATTTTTTAACAAAAAATATAACATAAAGACTCTCAATAAAACTTCGTTTATCATTGCAAGGGTTAACAAAGCGCGTCATCATTGGGCGGGCGGAGTGTTGTGAGTCTCGATCGCTTACATAAGCCTTATCTGTTACTGACACGGACAATGCAATAAATATTTTTATGTTACGTATTCTGTATAATAAGTTTATCAGTCTCATATTCAGATATTGTTTTCATATTGTCAACAAGGTGGGAACACATAGAATGGGTAAATAGCCATGAGGCGGTACGGAATGATCCGTACGTCCTCTCCTCCGTCGATTAAAGGTAGGCGACGCATCTGTTTTTGCTGATATCGTGAGTGTCGGTCGCTTTGCTATTTCGGCGAATTCAAGTGACCGATTGCTAGTTTCCCACTTTATAAAATAAAAAACTAACAGAAAAGGGTTTTTCCGTATGTGTGTATGTTTAGACGACCTAATGTAACCCAATCTTTAAAGGACTTTTAAAACACGATTTAATTTTAATTATGGTTCATAAAATGTATATTTCTAAAATCACTTCATTAATAGTACTATAAATGCTGTTTCTTTGAAGTTACATCGAAGCTAAATTATTCTTAAAGTAGACAAATAAAGCAGGAAGAACATTATCTAATATAAAACAGGAAGGTTATCCAATGGGCCGCGTGTACCCCGTCGTGACAGCTTGCGTAACGCGATACCTTACCTCAGTCTAGGCGTGGGCTGTTGCCTAACAGGTCGTGTGACCCTTGAATGCTATTACGGAGAAATATATCTTTAATAATAGAGTATTTTTAGCCTAAGCAAAGATACCGATCGTTACACGTGTTCTTCCGAACTTCAAATATCTAAATTGGAAGGAAAATTGCTATAAATATCCTGTTAGATTGAAAAAATATGTCAATAAATTATTGTCCTATAAAAGCGATCACTAATGAAAATACCACGAAAACATTAATTTAGACTAACGTATTAAGAAATTCCAAAAAATACAACAACAAAAAATTGTTGCAAGATAATTTTATGTGATGTCACAAACCAAACTCTCAAGCAAATCCGATCTATCGCTTATCTAATCGGCCTAAAGCTGATACGATTCATAAACACTTCATTCGCTCGTAAGCGCAGCTAACAATCTGGTAGATATCTAAATTTTAATGGAATTTGAAGTTCAAGTGTGACCTTATCATTTAAGACGTTGTTACATACTTAAATATCGATTCAATATTCGGCCGAATGAGTCATACCTTTTCATGCGTATATCCGACATTCATCGATTTATTAGACGACATCATCAATAGGTCATTATAAGTCCCCACTGAAGGACTAGAAGCCTATCCTAAGTTAGGGGTGACTAGGTATTGTCAACCACGCTGGCCCACTGCGGGATGACTTCTCACAAATGTTTCAAATTTTACAATTAAAGCTAGCTTTCTAGCTAGCTAAAAATATAAGTAGGCCTTTGTGATCTTCCAGAGATCTCTATCAATGCCATATTACAACGAGATTCGTTCAGTAGTTTAGACAACCTCTAACATCCATCTAAACTTTCGCATTTATAACATTAGTCAGATATGCATGTTTAAACCAATTGAGGTTCGTTCGTTTCTTATCTTTTACCCTACACTTTCTTACAACACGTTGTGTTCGATATTCGACAAACGACTGAATAAAACGAAGAAAAATGACTTCTTTACCTCAGAAGCGACGCTCGCAGGCGACCCTTTACATAATTTAGACGAATTCACCTGTACTGTATTTTATGCGGGAAAAGTGTGGCTTGAAAGAGGATGTTGTGACTTGAAATTTAAAGGTACAATTCGTATATTTTGAGGAGTTTATAAAACATGAAAAACGTACGGAATGTTTTTATAAGACATTAAAAATCAAACAATCAAACAAAAACAAGAACCATCAATAACTTTAATAATATGACAAATTAAAGAAGAAAACTTAAAAAACGACGCAAATCAGAAAGAACAATACAAGAACAAAAATACTTGAAAAAAGACACGAGAAGAGAATTTCGTATCTACAATAACGAACGCCTACTAACTTTTAATGGGAAAAACAACTATTAACAAAGAGTAAGTTGGAAAAGAACCGACAGACGAACTCGATTGGATTATATACTTTTAATATGAATTGTTTTAAAAGAAAGCAGAGGCTAAGTCGAAGATTACTTTATTCTTTGTTTATTTTGTACAATTAAATTATTAAATATTCAAATACTAAAGATTGCAGCAACAAAAGAATTATGATTAATAAATAAGTGAATAGACAAAATCATTTAGTTTTTTTTTAATTAATTTTCAATATTAAAATAAAAGGACCGAAACCCCGGATGAAATGCTTATCTACAATTAAATTATTTACACATTCGACACATAACTTATTTAACGGCTATCACACACTATAAAAAGCCCAGTAACACTCGCCCTGAAGATGGATCCCCCGGGTTCGAAACTAGTTGATACCTATAAGTTTTAACTCGAACATTTTTTAAACAGACTGATGTTGCCTTGATTCCAAATATACAGAAGTCAAAGAGCATTTGAACACGCAATTCAATTACTCGATTACCTAAAACACACATTGATATTACGAGTTCACGAATCGATATCCACAAACAATAAAGCGTGTACCCCAATTTAACAAAGCCTCTTTGATCAACATGGCTTCCCTCATACCTATCAACTGGGAAAACCTGTAAACGACGATCAACAATCAGACGAATTTTCCACATGGGGAGGAATACGGCTGTACACTGGAATGAATAATTTCACTTCGTAACTATCAAATAAAGTGTAAAATAAGAAGTCGAGGACTTAAGGATTATAGCATGCGCACACCTTTGACTAAACTATCGCACAATTGTTTAGTCTTGCTTTTTACCTATGAACTTATATGGAGGTGCGCACCCTACTCGATTTTTAATTGTGCAACTAAACAGTTGGATTGGTTGCGAAACAATCGACAATCGCACACAGTTATGCGATGGTTTAGTCAAAGATGTGCATCCTCTCTTATAGGAAAATCGAACCTCAAACATTTAAATTCAAAGCTTTTATCGAAGGTATATTTAACGCAAGCTCTCTGTACAGTTTAAAATCTGTTTTCCCGCTGTAATTAATAAATTATGACAGTGTAAAACTCAATTAGCATTTTGAATCCGATCCGATCATGTAATTTGCATTAATTTCATAATGAGCCCCTTAAATCCGTTTTGGGCTATATTTATAAACGTTGGGTATTATTTCAGCTTACATTTATAATAACTGTATATTTTGGAGAATAAAATTACAAATATATGAGATGGAGGATATTTTTATTAATTATTTTTGTTAGCTATTTAACTATTTTGATGTATTCTGTAATCTTAAAAGTTATTTATTCTGTGCTATAAATCAATACCATTTAATCTTTGTTTAAAATCCTACTGAATCTTTCTATAGATTTTTTAAAATGGTACATTCACAGAATACATAGATGAAAAGCAAAACTTTTTGTCGTAATATTAAGGGTGTAAATTGTATTTTCGGAAGCACTGAAGTATATCAAAGAGCTTTTAATGCTTTTTTTTTCTGAATAATCGAATCTTTATGAAGTGCGGGAAATGTGACACTGATAAGAAATTTCGACGCACCTCGTCTTCCCTGATATATCCAAAGTATACAATAACGATCTTTTATTTTTCTTTGTATACATTCTAATGTAGTATTAATGGTGTTATGATTTAAGTTGTTTTGTTATAAATGAAAATGTATTTGAATTACAAAAATGTTATTTATAATTTTACTGTTTATGTATCGTGAGTCTGTAAGTATATTTGAGCGATTTTCCGTTGATTTTCTCTCTACAAAAAATAGCTGAAGATTTTAAGTCAAATGTCAAATGCTCGTGGAAAATCACGACCAAATACCGCAAACATAGTAGACATGAAATGGTCCGAGTGTATTAAAAATTCCAGTAACTATATAGTCGCAAAGCATACAGCATGTATGAACATTGTATGTGTGTATAAATCTACACATAGCAAGCAATAAGGTCAATTGATTGAGCGTCTCTCAGAACTCCAGCAATGCTAGGCCACGCTTTCAGATATTGGAGGAATCTAAATAATTCCAAACCTACAACTAGACGTATTGAAGCTATTCCAAATTAAATAAATAGTATTGTTATTTATTACAATTATTTATTGTTTATTTTTTTAATGCATTGCTAAATTTAAGTCCATATAAGAATTTCCGTGTGAATTTCTCATAAAATGTTATATTTAAAAATACATTATCTGGCAATTCAATCGTTTCGAGTTATTTATTAACGTAGACAATAAAAAGGTCGTATTGCGGCTAAAACGCGGTCGAATGATTAAAACCTGGGGCCCGTAGCTCTCGGGCATTTGTTACTTGTTCCAAATTAATGTACTTGTCGGAAAGCTCTTGTTTATTGGCTCGTTAGCTCGGATTCAATAAAGGGTCGAAAGGACAAAGCAAATTAACATGACTATATCAAGATTCAAATGGTTTTGTCATACGTAAACACTTTTTTTATACCAATAAGTGATAAAGGAATAATTAATTAATAATTTGCAAAAGGTAATACTTTGTACTTCGAGTTAAATCGTCCCTTATTTAGGACCTTAGTGTAGATTTCTGCTACCAAATCAACAGTGAAGGACTTTCTTTAAATTTTATGGTTTCACGATAATAAGAACAACGGTTGATTACGACAAATCAAAGTAGTTGACGATTTAAAAGGTCATTTAGAATACCTGATATTTATTTTTGGAAATTACATTCTATTTTCTGTGAATAATTTTTTTTTATTTAACTCAAAAATCCAGACATAACGTAACGATCTCCATAGATTGCATCAGGGTTCATCGTTACCCTAAAAAGGGTCTATAGGATAGAATACATATGCATGAGATACGAGATATGTAAGGTATTACGAAATGTAAAACAAATTTTTAGGCAATATTCAGTGCTTTAAAAGGTTCATGTTTTCATAGAAAAAATGAATATGTCTTTATCCTACGCACGAAGAAGATATAATTGTAAAAATACTTTTTACCACTCTAAATATTTTAGCATTATGAACATAAACAGCAAAAACATTTATTTAAAGTATTAGTTTAGATAATATAATGATCATGTATGTGTTCGAAACAGAATTAAAAATTTAAAACATTAAAATTACAAACCTGATCTCTTAATCTTACTTCTTACTAATATAATAAATGGAAAAGTTTACATGGATGGATGTTTGTTAGAGTTTGTAGTCTAAACTGCTGAACAGATCTCGATGAAATTTGGCATAAAGGTACATAGTCTGGAAGAACACATAGGCTACTTACTTTTGTTTTTTTAAATCTCACGCGAACGGAGTCGCGGGCGAAAGCTAGTTAATCTATAACATTTTTGATTTGTCTATACTATAACGATTCTATTTTGCAAAGATTCTTATCTTTCTCAAGATATCTACATTCGAATTGGAGGGACGGACGAAAGTATTCAACAAATTTAACAGATGACATCACGAATATTCGTGAGAATGTTTTCGTAACGAATCGACAAAAATTATATTAAAATTCCGCAGCATTCACCAAGTACACCAATAAGTCTCATGCAAAATTTTGTCGACTTTACGAATTCGTTCTCGCAACTGTCACAATATTCATGATAGACCCTCAGATAAGGTTTTGCTTGATTGCAAGACGTTATCCATCACGCAATCATCTCGAAACTTGAACGAATTAATTATCCTTTGATCATTCAAATGCTTATTCTGTACCAGCCTTTAATTAATATAACCCAACGAAATTATGATCCCCGAAACTAATCCGATGCAGTGAATCTATTTCAGAGAGATTAGGGTCACCAATCCTCTAGTTTGGAATGTTTAATTGTTTACCGCATTAAACAAGATAACTAGGGAGTTTGGTGCGTAAAATTACCTACGTGGCAACCCTAAAGATTATCTGAATTGATAAATTTTATACACCAGTTATTGTTCTAAACCTTATAATTATATAATTTATTAAAATTTGACTGTAATTAGAGTTGTGTTTTACTGTCACTTACTTTTTGTGTATTTTCCATTGGGCCGATCTTCCTATAGATTAATTCTAAATAATCCCATTAGCCGATTGAATTAAAAAATCAATCGGTCGAAAGGAAATAAAATTCCCATGGGACTGATTGTTCCAACGGGAAATATTTCTATAAGATATGATAAACATTTAATAAAAGCTGTGATATTTAAATTACGACGTTTAGTGACCAAAAATTTTTTAAAGTATAACAGACTATAGGCCCGCGACACATTGGGTACATCCGAAGTAATATGTATGAAAATCGTTTAAGACATCAAAGCAGAGATTTAAATAGTACATGTCTCAAAGATGTTCTTGAATGGGTCTGTAATGCGCACATTACATTAAAACATTGTGTTTTATTAATCTACTAGCTTTCGCCCGCCACTCCGTACGCGTGGAATTAAGAAAAAGTGACTAGCCTATATATTCTTCCAAACTATCATCTACATCTATATCAAATTTTATCGAAATCCGTTCAGCCGTTTAGGCTACAAACTAACAAACATCCATCCATTCATCCATCCATCTAAACTTTCGCATTTATAATATTAGTCATCATCATCATCATCATCATCATCATCCTTATCCTACTCCCGTAGGGTCAGCGCAACAGGTTTTTATCCTCCACATAACTCTATCATCCCTCATCTCAGTCATCACTCCCTTTTTGATCATGTCTCTTTTCACGCAATCCATCCATCTCTTTCTAGGTCTACCTCTACCGGTGTACCCTTCCACACTCATAACTAACGTTCTCCTAATATTATAATAGTTCATTTATAATATTAGTAAGATTTTAAAAAGTTATCTATAACAGTCCTCTTCAATCTAATCTTCCAACAGAGTAACACGGACCACCCATTAACTAAGTACATGACTCACCCCACGCGGTTCATTAATTTTAACAAGCCATGCTAATTTAACCGCAGTAAATACGAATGTCGGAAGAGGTTTTTTTTTATGTTCCTATTCTGCGTGCACAGGGTTAATGGGCCTTTGAGGCCCTTGTAATGAGAACCCTTTTGTTGATGACTTTCTAGTATTTTTATATCCCTTCAGTTGTACAGTGATGTGGTAAGAATTATAATTATAAAATTATTCTTGGTTCAAGATTTTTTTTTATATTAGTAGATTTCTGATTAGAAAACTTTATTGTGTTTTACCGTATTAACTAATTTTACGCCCGTGGTTTGATGAAGTCCAAATGTCAACCTCATACACAAGAAAGGCGATGAAGTTACGGTCCGACATGTTCCAGGTAACAGGTTTGGATGGCTAATGAAAAAAGTTAATTCATCCAATTGCAGTGAGTGCAATGTAGTTGAGGATGTTCAGCATGTTGGAATGTGTTCGGAACGAGTGTTTTAGGCTTAATTATTTTAAGGTTTATGGATCTATTGTCACTTAAACACTATCCTGGCTTATCCGTCTACGGACGAGGCCGGGATGGTGTTTAAGTTGGCCGACATCTGTTTAAGAATGTACTTAGAGAACATTCTGGTAGTTAGTTAAGAATCGCTACCACATGTCTTAACAAAACCCACCTGAACAACACATGTTATTTAATATCAATACTTACCAATAATAAAATCAGAAAGTCGCGTTACGATAACTCATTTTCACATCGTAATCTTGTTTCAATATTGCACAGAGCAATATGAAATTGTATTACGAAACCTTTTTATCTCTGTCATAAATGTTTACGCTCAAAATGGATTACCCTTGCGTTTGTAAAAACTGAACATAGTGCTCTGTGCAAGTTTCTTTGTGAACCGAGACAATATACACAGCTTTTACTGCACTCTACTGTATTTATTGCGAAATCCTTTCTACAGAAATAATGTAGTTTATGAATGAATAATTAATTTACAGTATTGTTAGGTTTATTTAATTAAATGTCATTATTTTTTCTTTCTTCAACGATTGTACAGTGTTTTCGTAAAATTATTACAGATTTAATCATTAAGTATATAATTTCAAAGACCTTCTATTTAGAAGAGTGAAGTCGACTTGGTTGCAACCTGGTAGCTTAGGTTGAAACACCAATGAATGAATGAATTATTTTGACGGAGGAGGGTATGTTCATCAGAGGGGAATGTCCTTCATCCGTACATCATCTATGATGTACTTAAAAGGTAGATGTCGTTTCCACAACCTTCTGACTTATTGCAGACTAGCTTTCGTCCGCGACTCCGCTCGCGTGGAACTAAAAATTCAAAAGTATGTGCTTTGTGTTTGGTTATGTGCTTTTCAAGACTATCTTCTACATCTATGACAACTTTCCTAGAGATCCGCTAAGCAGTTTAGGCTACAAACTCAAACATCCAATCTAAATTTTCGCATTTATAATATTAGTAAGATGTCTGTAGGTAGTGGTCGCTATCGCAGCGTTATCATTTTACATGCTATTTTGTTACTTTGTAATGTAAAAATCCTATATTAACAATTAGATTTAATATTTTCACTGTCTAAGTTAATTAGATTTCTTCTGTCCCGTAAATAAATAAGCAAGTCGTTGCGTCCTGATTTTTCCATTCATGCGATGAATCGGCCAATTTAGCATTGCCCCGTCTGACCTTTCCGATTGTATGCGGGCAGTTTAGCGCCTCAAAGACCTGACTGGCGACAAGAAATCTATAGAAATATATCTTAATAAACGAAAAGGATTTCTCAATAGAAGTTCTATATACCTTTTCCTTTCAGTCCGAATGTCAAAGACAAATCCCAACATAAACACATAAATATGTTTGTATTATACAAAATGTTAATTTGTACTGTAGGATAAAGTTTATCTATCCACCGATCTTCCGTAATCTTCGTGGAATAATAAATATAATCTGAAGTAAAAAGTACTTCAGAAATCTGAAATTTATCTATGTCCAATATTTGAAATCTCTGGTTAATGGCTAATAATTGGTTAATTAAATGGCAGTCTACCACTTATTGTTTTTTTTTAATTTATTCTAGATGTAACCAAAATACGATCGAGTCGTTAAAATCGTATTGAATCGTATTAAAGCAGATCAATACTAATAAAAGCTACAATAACAAATCATCTAAAATTGCAATAGATAATAGAAAAAACACAAACCATTATTCACCTTAACGCAACAGTCATAAGGTTTATTTTACAACAAAACGGTTTCCGGTTATTCTTATTTCAAACAATCTCCGTTCAAATAGACAATACTACAGCCATATTTCGATCACGCGTGGAACACTTCCACTAAGTATATTAACCGCTTTTATTGCCCTCGTAAAACTCACCCCCATCCCCCACCCCTTCCCATACCCTACCCTGTTAAAGAGTACACCCAAAAGGAAACGATTCAAACGGGCAATAAACTTCACTTGTTGACCGACTACCGTATCCATTTGACTTTGATTAAATTAAAAACAAGCAATAGTTTTAAATGAACTAACTTTGGTTTGCGACTTCGTTCCTTTTATTCGAATTTTTGAAATCCGTACGAGTACATTTTGGGTTTACTAGTTATAGCTGTTGCTTGCGACTTCGGCCACGTGAAATTTAAAATCATTGCCTATGTTACTCAGCGATAACGTGGGTTGTAAATGGTGAAAGAATTTTTGAAATCGACCTAGTCATTTTTGAGTTATACATACAAATATCTAAATCATTCCTCTTTATAATATTACTATGGATATAGATAAATTGTTGCTTGACTACGAGCCCATCTTTGCTGATGTCCTTTCCCACATGAAAGTTTTTTCCAATTGATTTACCCCCTAAGTTTAATAGCGTGAAAATTTATAGCCTAAAGCGTGTCGTAGTTGTAGGGCTTTTTATTAAAGAAAGAATTATTCAAAATTATGCTGTGATTACTGACATCCTACGCCATGAAGTAGTGTTTATTTATTATATTAGTATAGATATAGATGAGTAATATATAAGTTCATATCACGAGATGCCCGGAAGGGTTAGTCACCTTGATAATGGGGGCGTACATCGTTACTCCTCGCCCTAATTATTAGATAGTACATGGTACCTCATTAATGGCGGACGGTAAACGCTTTTTACAAGATTATTCGAAAGATTCATTAACGTAAGAGGGTAATTAGGAATATTATGGGTGAGGCTAAATATCTGTTTATTAAAAAAGGGAGATATTACAGCCTATTTAATACACACTATTCGTAAATTCACATTATATATTACTCTAGGCGAAAAAACAATAATATTATTTATAATGGATTTTAATTATAATATTACTAGAGGTTAGCAAAATTATTTTTTTCAGGTGATAATTTAGTGAGAGCCATATTTAATTGAAAAAAGGCCTTAGTCACTAAGAAATAAGTAACATTGACACCTATTTCCGGATGACAGTAAAATTCTCATATAAATATAAAATAGCAATTCCTTAACAAAATAAAACCAATAATACCTGATCACGTGTAATACCAGCTGGGCCAAATAAAGGCGTCAGGGGTGCGCCTCTCCGATATATTACCAAGTTTTACGATGGTCGTAAACGGGCGTTCCATATCGACTTTATTTTTGTGTTCGCAGCCCTATAGATAGTTTGGAAACGTCTTGTCTTTTTACCAAATGAAGTATATTCATGAATAGATCACAGTCGACGTTTATCGAATTTTATACAACACTAAAAAAAGAAAAAAATGCTTTACTTTCCGTCATCGAACATCCCTAGCGGTTCTTATCTTGACCCCAGTTGGTTGCCTTATAGAATCACTGTTCTAAAGTAACACGTTAAATAACTAAATATATAAAATCATGCTAAATTAACTAAGAATCGAATCCCGACTATCCTTTATTATTATCTATCCAAATAGATATGCAAAAATATCTTTAACCCAGATCTATAACTCGATGCAGAGCAGTATATTTCAGCCAAACAAACTGTAGCCAAAGTAATGCATTCTTCTTTTTCAAAGTCACGTCCTCAACTCTCTGATCTTGACACAAAGACGCGCAGTTTCTACAATAAATTATATTTTATCTTGTACTACTCTTGACATTTCAAATAGTTATCCAACATAATTGATCAATTTTAATATGTCTTCGTGTTATGTTTTGGAAGGATGTCTCGTTGGAAGTAAACAGCGTATCAACTGCCGCATTCATTCTTTAATTTGAGGCCCAATTTTAGTCCCTTTCTCGTTCCACCCTTTTCTTATAACGAAAGGATTGGATGGGAAAGTGGATTTGACGGTGGAGGAGACGCATAGGAAGTGGAAATATCCTCTTTATGTGCGTCTCCTCCTCCGTCGATTTAGGGTAGGCAACGCATCTGCAATTGCGGATGTCTATGGGCAGCGGTCGCTTCGCCATTTCGGCGGATTTAGGTGGCCGCTTGCTTGTTTGCCACCTATTCGAATAAAAAAAAAAAATTGCCTACTTAGGGAGTCCCTTAGTATAGATTTGCCATGATTAATCTATTCTTACCGATTGTACTTACCAACTGCATATTTTGAAATACAGAAAAGGATAAAATAAAAGACACTGCAAGATATTTCATAACACGGTTATAAAATGTCTTTTAATTTTCTTTAGTTATTATTAAGTAATAAAATACAAACTGCAATCCGCGTAATTCAAACATGCATTACAGAGTAACACTTTTAATAGTATAATCGAGTAACCGTTATCAACGTAATAAACTGCTATGTCACATGTCGTTAAATTCCAGACGCTATAAAAATCTCTAGTGTGGACAAGCCTTTGTAATAATCACCAAGATATCTTTCCTAACCTAGCAGTTTCCAAATCGTTAAACATTGTAACCTAACACTAGACAGTACTATAAAATTTTAGTATTTTTTAAATAAAGGCTGGTTTTGAAAGCATAGGGTGTGCTAAAAATTATTTTCTTGAAATTTCTACATTCATGTAAGTTCCCTTCAAAGTGTTCATATATAAACGTGACGTATTTACGTTCGTCTATTTAATCATACTTAATACTTAATCTTACTAATACTAATAATATTATCTTACTAATATTATAAATGCTAAAGTTTAGATGGATGGATGTTTGTTAGAGTTTGTAGCCTAAACGGCTCAACGGATCTCGATGAAATTTGGCATAGAAGTAGAGCATAGTCTGGTAGAACACATAAGCTAACTACTTTTTTTTAATTCCACGCGGACGGAGTCTCGGGCGTAATCTAATATCTCATACTTCTATCAAATAAATAGTGTTGATAAAACAGTTCAACAGAATCCCTTGAACGTAATCTGGAATCCGTAATTCAATAAACCCTAGCACGCTTGTTATTCTCTTCTTACGTGATAAAACATGTCTATGACGGGACGGAATGTTTGGCAAACATAGAGATTACGCCAACAAACAGAGGCGAACATGCTCCGCAAACATCGGTACATATTGTGAGAGTACAGAATGGGAAATCGTATGAACCGAAGAAAAGCCTTGTAACTCTACATTGATATATGGACACTGGAAGTGCTATTACAACAAACACAAGTTAAAGTCTGATTCATTTAAAATCCACTTTGTTAAAAAATCCAACACCCAATGAAACGGGAAACGTTTTTAATTCTTGCAACCAATCGTGCTTATTTATAGAAATTTAAAGCCACTTTAACTTAATTTTTTAATATTTAATTAAAATCCAACCCATCAATACAAATCGAGTTTTGAGACCTTTTACCGTACACACTTCCAGTAATTCTATATATCTATGATCTACTCGTAAAATCTCGAACAACCTACACAATAAGAGAATTGTAAATAAGGCTCTACACAGTTCCGAAGCCTAACCGCTCTTCATCTCGTTCCCAAGGTTGTGTGAAAATATTAAGACCCCAAAACAGCATAGCAAAGTAAAACACAAGAAACTCCAATCTTGCCACTTCGCTAGTAAAATAAACTATTTCAGTACTTTGACTTTGTTCATTTTATGGATTTCCTTTAGTCCTCAAAATTCCCAGCGGAGTAGTGTCATAAAATTGACTACTAAATTAACTTGTGTTCAGACGTTTATCTTACAAAGCAAGCGAGCAACATTGTTTCTTTGATAATTCGATTCCTCAAAGAAGTATCCGGTTTAGAGCATTTTCAACGTGTTTGACATTGTAGTGGGGAATTTTGTTACTATGTCATGTGACATTTGAGCAAATTACTTAAGGAGAATTGAAAAAAAAACACTATCGTTTCAATATAACACCTGGTTAAGGGGCCATGGAGTTACATCGTTTATTTACAAGTAATTATTACTAATGGAACATAACATTAGAACAAAAAGCATGTGAAAAAGGTCTTTTAATTCTAAAGGTAAATGTACACTACCACTATAAAATAAATTTGTTAAACACTCTACCATTATCGTCTGCGAGTGGCTTTATAAAAACCAGTTGGCACCCACGTGCGTCCCAGGGATGACGTCATAATCAATGCGTAACAGATTGTATAACGCCGGAGAAAATAGTCGAGCTGACATTGGCATTACTTAGTGAAAGTATCAAGTACACAGCAAGGGAAAAGCAATTCTAATACGTAGTGTTAAAGTGGATAATTGTTTTTCACAAGTGATTGCGGCAATTTTTTTTACTTTTGTTTTTAATGATGTCACGTATCGAATGAATCTGTAATTTTAATTTGAATAAGACGAGCTATTTTTAACCGACTTCAAAAAGGAGTTCTAAAAGTTCTCTATGTTTGTATAATTTTTTTTATTATTCTAATGACACATAATATATTAGATATAGTTTAGGTTTTTTAGTAATTAAAGAACTAGTTCCTCTTTACATTGATCAGAAAACGTATGATTTCACTGTTTAGATATAGAAGTACAGTCATCTGCGTAAATATTTATTCATTTATAAATCTTTAAAAACTTATATAGTCCCTGGGATTTCAAAAATTATTCCGTACACTTCCGATACATATTATTAACGAATACTTACATACATATTTTTGAAAACGAAGGCGTATACAAGTTTTTAAAATTTTCGAAATGTATAGTTATTTATGCAGCCGACTGTACCTTTGTCATTCATAACTCCGGCAATAACACCAGGTGACGCACGCTTTCAAGTAAATTAAATCGATATGCCGTCATCGATTACATTCGTAATTACGATTACGATTTACGACGTTAAAAAATCGATTTCCCATCGATTCGCTACAGCCACGCGCACAACGCACGGTTGCCTCTTACACGTGTCATACACATAATCGAGATACAACCCTATATTTTTGTCTAATAAAGAGTTTTTAATTTTATTTTATTTTTTATATTTTTAATTCGTCAAAGGAATACACTTATATGAGTCAAATTTAATTAGAAATTATATTCACACATGTCACTGGCTGATAAAGTCATTTCATGTCTATGGATTTATTTAAGAATATCCCAATGTTTAAATTGATACAAACATGTCCGTTTTTAACAACTCTGAGATTACAGCATTAGAGCGGGCACACCTTTGACTAAACTATCACACAACTGTTCTGCGATTGTCGATTGTCAGTTGTTTCGCAGCCCTTTAAACTGTTTAGTTGGTTAAAAATCGATAAGTGTGCGCACCTCCATTTAAGCCCCTATGATTCAAAGTGGAGACTAAACAGTCGTGCGATAGTTTAGTTTCAAGCACGCTTATAAAAGAAATATTGTAGATTTGGTTTACTGAATTTTGATTGATTACTACTATTTAATTTTTAATCTTCTTTCATCATCTATACCTCAATATTGATATGTCGGAGTGACGAGAGGCTCCAGAATTTAATAACGAAGGTAGATAGACAATTTCAGAGATACATTATAAGAACAAAGAAAAAACCAACTAAGGTCAAATGACCAGTTCACTTAAGAACAATACTCGATAGCGGAACTAAACTAAAAGTCAATAACATCTCCAGATGTTTTTATGTTATTTTTTCAACCGACAATTGTTTCCGCATAATTTGTATAATAGCTTTGAAATAAGTACGTTTTCGTGTCTTTGTCCTCTCTTCGCTTCATGTTCAAAAAATCAAATCAAAATTTCCTAATTATTATTGTTATGTTCAGTTGCTATTATGTAAAACGGCGCGGAATTATTGTTAATTTTTGAACGATTAAAGTTACTTTGCGTACTTGTTATTTCATTATCTCCGACATACGCACGCACACAGTGGAGGGTTAATGTTAACGTCGTGTATGATGTGAATATGAACGTCTATGATGTATTTTTGGAATAAAATTCAAGTCTTCCGACATATATTTAACCGATTTCCCAAACGAATGAAGTTATCAATTCGTTAGTATATTCGCAAAGATCTTTCACTATTAACTTAATCAACCATACGTAATGTTTATTTATAGATTTGAATTGAAAATCTCTACTTTTTAACGAAATAGTTTAAGCTTACAATCTAGGAAAAGTATTGCTATTTGAAAATAAAATTTACCGCTGTTACTTTACTACTAAACTAAACAAAAAGTAAATGTATATATTAAAATGTTCTTGAATTTTGTCAACTCCTATTTTACAGCATTTTACTAAACTCTATTTTCGATACATAATTCTTATATATGAAAAATGATGTGTTCGAAATAAAATATGTACGCCAAAAATAAAAATGACAACATTTAATATTATTCTTAGTAAGGGACGTCACTTCGGAAGTGAAGGCCATCCTTCAATTTATTTTCACCCCGGGGGATGGAGGGTTGCGACTGAATTCGACGTATAAATTAGGTTGAATTTGGTTACCTTTTTTAATCCCATTCCACAGATAAAAGTTATTACGTTAACACATATGAACATATTCTTAAGTACCTTTTTGCTGAATTGCAGAATTAATTGCCTGTTTCCCTTCTGACAGAAGGGCAAAGAGCTTAGAGTTTATTTAAGTACGGTTTTATGCATATTAGTGATTATAATAAAAGATTTACTTTAGTGAGACGTCTTCAAAGTGTACAGTAACCTATTTATTTTTCAAATCAACAACTTAATAAATAAGGTAAATACTAATTTGCGTCTATTTAAAACAGTACAAACTTTACACTATTAATTTTCTAACAGTGTCAAATGTATTCCGTACTCAAGATTACTATCTTACTAATATTATAAATGCGAAAGTTTAGATGGATGGATGTTTGTTAGAGTTTGTAGCCTTAATGTCTGAACGGATTTCGATGAAATTTGGTATAGATGCATAGGATAGTGTGGAAAAACACATAGGCTACTCACTTTTTTTAATTCCACGTGGACAGAGTCTCGGGCGAAAGCTAGTATAAAATACTGGTTATGTAATAAACTAACCTCAAAGGATCAATTTGGACCGTTCCCTCGTAAACAGTTAATCCAAATAAATGTTCGTCAATGTTACCTGTAACAAGAACAAATTCCTCGTTAATATTCATTAAAAAAGTACAACACGAAAAAACGGCTATACGTTATTGTTAAACAAATTTTACGTGCTCTCGAAAATTTTTCCCGCCACAAAATTGAACGTTATTTTCTCGTTATAACGCGTTATTTATCGCAGTTATAACATAGTCTGTATACATTAGACGTAAGGCCAGTGGTACTTAGAATGAAGAATGATATAGAGGTTTTTTTTTAACGGCTATAACAGTTAATGTCCAATAGAGTGATTTATTAAATGTAATTATAACATTTTCGGCATAAATTTAAACAGCTTCCTTATACGGTATACTATAATATAAATATAGTTTATTATAAAAAATTGTTCCCATTAAGCAATAATTTGATTTTCAGTACATAATCTAGTTTTCTTTAAAAATTAGATAACTAGGCGAATTTAAGGCAATCGCTTTTTCATATCAGAGAGGGAAATTTTGATTTGGAAAAATTTTTAGTGACTGAAGCAATACGTTGCTGAATAAAAAAGAGATGTGCCACGGATTTGTTGTGCAAATAACATATTTTAAAATATCAGCATTTCTAGGATAAACATGTTAATTT
>LD699928.1:944093-967922 GCA_003118335.3 Papilio memnon
TTTGGTTACAATAAAATATAGGCTACCCAGTGATGATGTAGTTTTCTAAAGGCGAAAGCGTTTTTGTAATCGGTCAAGTAGTTTTAAGTAGTTTTGTAAAATGACGAATAATGTATTCTCTTTTTAATATCAGTATAGTAGAAATATAGATTACCCAATTGACAAGAGACACTTTTCTAACATGAACAAAAAAAACAAGTACAAAGATTTAACCTTATCTCAATCACATATAGCTCAATTTTACTGAACAAAAATCACTGCTCTCCAGTCTGTCTGAAATTGTCCTAATATTTACGTTTTCTTCAACCTATGTTAGCGTTGTTTGTAAAATTACTAAGTTATCGCAAACGTAATAACGTTACGTTTTACAAATTACCTTATATCCATGCATAAAATTACACTTAAAGAAAATATGGCAGTAGGCACTGCAACGTATGACACAACTTAGTAGCAAGGATTGTGCAATACGGCATAAATGCTTTCCCACGCGTTGCAGCGAAACGCATCAGAGCACATGTCACAATCGCTACACTTGCTTTGGGATTCTAAGCCTTATTGACCGCTCAGTTACCTAGGATTGACTTACGCTTAAGGGTATGTAACAGATGTAACAAGTTATGATTACTGTTAACTTATCTATAAGTAGCTATTATCTTACTAATATTATAAATGCGAAAGTTTAGATGGATGGATGGATGGATGGATAGATAGATGTTTGTTAGAGTTTGTAGCCTAAACGGCTGAACGGATCTCGATGAAATTTGGCACAGATGTAGAGGATAGTTTGGAAGAACACATAGGCTATTTTCTTTTGTTTTTTTTAATTCCTCGCGGACAGAGTCGCGGGCGAAAGCTAGTTTCATTATAAACTTAAGTATCTAATGTTCTATTTTTAAATTACAACTCGCCTATTAACTAAGTTTAAGTATTTATTAACTATCGATCCTCCAAGCAAAATTTCGGGCCAGTTTTTTTAATTAGTACCTTATGAATTCTGCTATATCGTAAATTGCCGTCCTATCAGTATTATATCGATTCTT
This sequence comes from Papilio memnon, assembly GCA_003118335.3. NCBI lineage: Eukaryota > Metazoa > Arthropoda > Insecta > Lepidoptera > Papilionidae > Papilio > Papilio memnon. The sequence continues at coordinate 945,134 of LD699928.1, forward strand.
TGAAAATTGAAATGGATATACTAAACTAAATTACAAGTTTTCCTCATAAAAAAACAATGAGAACGTCATAAAAATTCAGTACATTTGAGTTAATCCGACAATCTTGCGTCCTGCTTAACATCGGGGCGTCTTTTGCATTATTTATTGGATCGTGTTATTGGAAGCTCGGTCGACACGTCTTGACCGGAGAATGTTAACCGCATTGGTTATTGACCTTTCCTATTGATGGAATGGCAGTTTAAATTAGTTACATGATACTATAGCAGCAATTGACAAATTGTATTAAATGTGCTCTCCGTTAATGTCTACAATATCTAGAGTTCCTGTTCTTCAACTGAGGTAGATAATGTTAAGTTTGAGGAGGGGATGGTTACGGCTTATAAGTACTAATTTTAGTCCCATTTTTCGTCGCACCCTTTTCTTATAAGGAAAGTACGAGAAGTGGAAATAGATTTGATGGAGGAGAGACGCATAGGAAGGAACACACTCTTCATATGTGTTCCCTTCTCTGCTCTCTCTTTGCTTTTGTGGGTGCCTATAGGTAGTGGCCGCTTGCTCGTTCGCCACTTTATAATGGACTAGCTGTTCCCATGCGGCTTCATCAGCGTGAAATTATAAAAACTTTACTTCATTGTTTACCTACATTTGTCAAATTATGAAAAATGCAAATGTCAAAATGACATGACATGATGACAAACCATGGCAATCTTGCTTCCTTGATGTTGGCAGCAACTTATGGTCTCTTTCCCACATTAGGGTTTTTTATCCAAAATATTTACCCCCTAAGTTTAATGGCGTGAAAATATATAGCCTAAAGCGTGACATAAGTGCAGGACTTTTTATTCAAAAAAGAATTATTCAAAAATATGCTGTAATTGCTGACATCTTAGGCAACAAAGAAGTGTGTGTTTACGCTTTATTATATAAGTATAGAAGTATAGATTAATGAGTAAAAGCTCTTTGCGAACTGCGACTCTATCCCATTTTGTAATGATAAGAGCCGTCCAATCAGCGAGGAATTACAATATATCAGTAAAACAATCGCTTGCAGAATACGGCATCCTTAATTACATACTTCGCAAAATCAAAATGCGATCACTTAACACTTTAAATGCGATACGTGGTGATTAATAAATTATTTCAACGCTACAATCTAAATTAAATTCTATTTCGTACTAGATATATATTTCGTCTAATATAGTAATTGAAAGTATTAACAATTAATTTATGAGTTTAATTAATTACGGTTAACATCTTTCATACACGTTTAGTTCAAAGTGAGAGAGAAGTTACATATTATTTCTACCACAATCTGCTCAAAATAATAGAAAATAACTGTCTAATTATATCATACTGATATTATAAATGCGAAAGTTTAGACGGATGGATGGTTGTTTGTTAGAGTTTGTAGCCTAAACGGCTGAAGTTATTTCAATGAAATTTGATATAGATGTAGAGGATAGACTGGAAGAACACATAGGCTATTCACTTATTATTAACTCCACTCGGACGATGTCGCGAGCGAAAGCTAGTTACTTAGAAAATAATAACATAACGGAGAAGAAAAACATAGCAATCATTTTGATAAAGCAACATATACAAAAACATACATAATAAAGATATGAATAGAAGTTCATACGAAATAAAACGTCTGTAATCCGCGAGATTACGAGCATTGTTACGCAAAGTGACTTTCGGTGTTACAAGGGCCAATTTATCTGAACAACTGCCTACCATATAATAAATACATTGTATATCGAAGACATTTCACTTTATTTCATTCTTATTTTTGTTATATTTTATTCCAATTGTGGTAGATATACATTCGCGTAAATCTTCCCTACAGATGCTTGTAATAGAGATAATAAAATCACGATTTTAACGAATTCTAGTACATCTATTTTAGATTTAAAATTTCAACCTCCTAGCTTTATCCAAAATGAAGTTACTTACTTTAAAGTGCCTTGAGGCGTTTCGAGAAAAGTGTTCGACCGTGACCGACGAGTGTGGTGCCGGAGGCCTAATACTAGGCCTCTTCTTTTTCCACCATTTTCTTATAAGGAAAGGATGAGAAGGGAAAGTGGATTTGACGGAGGATTAGACGCATAGGAAGGGGAAATATCCTCTTTATGTGCGTCCCCTTCTTCGTTAATTAAGGGTAGGTAACGCATCTGCAATTGCGGACGTATGTGGGCAGCGGTCGCTTCGCTTTCTCGGCGAATTCAGGTGGCCGCTCGCTCGTTTGCCACCTTATATTTAGTATAAAAAAATATATAAATGTCGCAGCAATTGAAGCCTTGCATTACAATTACATGTAAATGAAAAAGTAAAATTAAAACAGCTTATTAAGAAGCACAGACAGACGTAATTACAATCTGGGGTCGAGCGAAGCGACTGTTTAAAACTAAATAAAGCTGTTAGCTTAGCGCTGCTATTAACTATAACTGGAAAAGCAAACACTCAAAGGAATAAAGGTGAGGTTACATTGAACAGGTATTAGCGGATTGAATGCTAGATAAAATTATACCATTTAAATTAAAAGCTTTGGTATGAATTTTTGATTGTGTTTTTAATCAAATCGGTGGCTTATAAAGTATAAATTCTGTGCAAAACATATAATTAAAAAGAGATTCGAAACTATAGTTAAAAATAGAAAAAGGATATTTTTATTTTTTTAAGGAGGTAAAATTTGCTTCTACTAAATTATTATTAAGACAATCGCCTTCTTCTTACAATAAGAGCATAGGTTTATCTCTCGCAACGATTGCATTTAGAATCCCATTTTGTGTAACAACAGCTCTTTGCTGTATATTTGCATAGACATTTTCATGTAAACCCGGCATTACTGGGATTAACCATTAGTTCCTCTGTTAGCCCGTGCGGCGCCGTACTCTAATATTCTATTAGTAGGTGTATAGTAACTAGTTTCGAGGCATTATTTAGAAAATATAACTATCTGTACTAATATTATAAAGAGGAAAGGCTTGTATTTGTATGTATTGAAATAACTCAAAAACGACTGGGCTGATTTCAAAAATTCTTTCAGCATTTGAAAGCTACGTTATCAGTGAGTAACATAGGTTATATTTTTAAATTTCACGTGGACGAAGTCGCAAACAACAGCTATAATAGTTTATATTATAATATTTTCATTTTTAGCGTGTCAAGCTTCCATAAATATCTACAATCATACTAATATTATAAATGTGAAAGTTTAGATGAATGGATATTTGTTAGAGTTTGTAGCCGAAACTGCTGAACGGATCTCGATGATTGGCATAGGTGTAGACTCGATAGTCTGGAAGAACACATAGGCTACTCATTTTTTTTTGTCGCGGTTTTGTTGAGTCGCGGGTGAAAGCTAGTTTATCATAAAATACGATTATACAAACTGCCCTTAAATACTTAAGGAAAATAGAATCTTTACGTCATTAGAACCTTAAGTAAAGGCTGTTTAAGTGTATCTCAAAAGATATTATTAAGTTTCGACGAATAGGAATGCTAAGGGAGGTTTTTAAACTTTTTTTGCTTCGACGATTCAACTTCTTGTAATTTAGCGAAGATAGAAATAATTCGTTAGGGGAGAACATCGTTAAAATTTTCAATGAAAAAGTCGGAAAAATGTTTCATGAAGGCATTTAAAGAAGTCTTATTTAACGTTACGAATGAATCATTTAGAGTCGATAACAGTCATTAATAACCCTCAGGGTAGCTTTAGTTAAGAGAATACAAATACAATTTTGTTAGTAATAGTCAAATTTATAATACAAGTAAAAAAATATGCAGATATCCTGAAAAAACTGTAAAACAAACAAAAACAGAATCATGTATCGACTTAAATATTTCTCTTACATAAATTTAGTTTCACAATTTAATTCGACTATAATAAGCCTTTCAAAATCAAATTGCTTCAGCAATACAATGTACAATGTCAACTTAATTCGTAAACGAGAACCAAAGCTCCTTATAACATTGTGACAAATATTAAATAAAGGACAATTACGTAAGAACCGCGACGAATACCAGAAGCCTTAAATATTAATGTAGCGAATGTCAGCTTTAACTGAAATATAGAAATATTGTTGATTCAACCCTTTTAAAATCACTGACCGATAAAAGGAAAATTAATTTCATTTGCTTTTAAGGGTGGATACAGACTATTGTCTATTATCACGTTCGTAAAACTGTTTTTTGAAGAATTATAACTGTTAGTTTTGATATGCAGCACATATTTGATATATTTTTATGACAATTGATAGCATTGTTATGTGGGTAGGAAATTTATGTCCTCGACTGGTAAACTTTTGAGCTTTCAATTGTTTTACACTCGCAAATAGTTTATCATACTATTGTGCGAGAATTTAACAACACAAATATGTTTTAAAAACGTTAAAAATAATATAAAGGTTGCCAATTAAATCAGCAAATTGAATGAGGGGATTTTATTCACGTAACTCGGATTGGAAAATTGTTGATAAAACAAATAGCACGGATGAATGGAGTTCGACCAATGTTTATTATTTAACTAAAAAAATAGTTCACCTGAATGTTGATTAATATTGTTACAATACACTGAACTATTAGCGACTCTTAAATATTATTTGTCGCAAAATACAATGTAATTTAACTACGATAATTCACTGCTAAAAACAAAACCAAAGACCTCAAATGTGACCTATTAAATTGGCCCAACTGTATTAAGCTTTACATATTTTTAAATCCCATTTTATTCATAACTAGCTGTTGCTCGTGACTTCGTCTGCGTGAAATTAAAAATAATAATAATATGGTCTATGCTACTCAGTGATAAGGTAGCTTTTTAATGGCGAAAGATTTTCTTAACTAAGACAAGTAGTTTTTGAGTTATTCCAATATATACAAACATACAAATATTTCCTCTTTATAATATTATATTAGTATAGAAGTAAACATATAAATATGTTTGTAAGCGATATGATTATGAAATCTACATATACGTAATAAAAAGGTAAGGACGGAAAACCTATTTCGCTGTATAAACATAAATTATGATCCATTACTTTGGCCGCGACCCTAAGCGGCGATGAAAGGAAAACAAAGAGGGTCGAAGAAAATTAAGAAAGTTTAATGAAAACATTCGAGAAAGGGGATCAACCTTCAATAAGGATTGAGCAGGTGTAAAAATAAACAAATAGAAAGGCCTACATATTTAAAATACTTCGTTATAAAGAAAACACCATAATGTAAACTCGGTTTAAGAGCAATATTTATACACACATACAGTCTTACTAATACGCAATAAATACAAAAGTTTAGATGGATGGATGTTTGTTAGTTTGTAACTGGTGAACGGATCTCGATGAAATTTGGCATAGATGTAGATGGTAGTCTGGACATAGGCTACTTAAGTTTTTTTTAATTCCACACAGACGGTGTTCCGGGCGGTTTGTGTGTTATAATTAGGCGATACAGCAGCACGTTATAGATTAAAAACTGACATAATTAATGAAATGATTTATTAAAAGCTCGTGTAAATTTAAGCAAATCATCATCGTGTTTATAAGCTCTGATAAAAGCTTAAGAAAAGCCCTATTGTCGATGTTGGCAAAAAGGAAACGATTAAAGGACATTATCTCGGCTAACATTGGGGTACCTCCGTACAATGAAAGACGTGGTGGTTCTCGCCTGTTAGAAATGTACCACGCCGTTGGGGAAAAGATTTCGGACTTTTCAAATCTTAATTACGATCTTTTCTGACGGATTGGGTGTTTTATGTTGTGTTAATTTGAATTGCTTCTTTTAAGTACTTTTTAAATGGTGATAACATTATAAAAGACCAGAGAATTGAAACGGATAATGTTTGTGATGAAAGAAATTGATGTACTGCTCCCGCTTCACTTTTGTAATCATTTTTTTTTTGTCTATGTTGGTAAATGAGAATTATGACACGATCGAAAATTACTTACGACATAGTACTCTTTAATATTTAAAGTAAGAATTTATACTGATCTGTATAGCAAATTTTTCGAATTAATAATATTCTGCAATTTATAAGACAAATCACAATTATCTTTGAACAAAACTTGGAAGCTTTAAGCTCAAATTTCCCAAGTTACACAATTTCCATAAGAGTGGGAGTAAGTGAAGTAATTCTACTTAAATATCAAGTCATTCGTCACCATTACTGAGGCGGGCATTAATTATGATAGAGTATTAATTCTGATGACGCATGTGACACGAAATTAGACATTTTGACAAATTCACATAACGAACGCGAGGTTTTGAATTTAAATTATGGAATAATTACTGTGCTAACATTTATGGGCTATTATATAACTTAATAATTCATTATTATAATGCTTATGAATATTAAATTATTACGTTTTTTTATTTATAGATGTCAGGCAATATGATGCACTGTTTTACTTGAAGTAAAAATGTACGTGTCTACAACAATTTTTATGTCAAAATGTAAAGTTTAAATACGAAAAGAACTAGCTGTTCCTTTGCGGTTTCATCCGCGTGTAATTATAAAAACTTTATTTTGTTTACTTTTTTCAAATTATCAATTGCAAATGTCAAAATGACATGACATGCTGACAAACCATGGCAATCTTGCTTCCTTGATGTTGGCAGCTTATAGCGTATGGTCCCTTTCCCACATTAGGGTTTTTATTCTATTTATTTGCCCCCAAAGTTTAATAGCGTGAAAATATACAGCCTAAAGCGTGACGTAAGTGTAGGGATTTTTATTTAAAAAAAAATTCAAAAATATGCTGTAATTGCTGACATCTTACGCCACAAAGTAGTGTGTGCTTACGCTTTATTATGTTTTTACTTACATTTTTAATTTTTTAGGGTTTGTCCCTAAGTTTTTAGTATGGAATATCTACACTAAGTGCACTCAATGACTGACGACAGCAAGTTTTATTAAAGTACTAAATACTGTCTTTTTCTATCTAAACATTAAGTGTGGACGAAAGTGAATATACTGAGGTATTCTTTTGAACTCACGGATAATATTCCCTATTGTTGGCGAAATTGCAAATTACACGGTTTGCCGCCTCAGGCTCCTTTTTCTAGATTAATGTTAGACTTCTATCGTTTATTGTATTGTTAACCTAATAGCTGTTGAGTTATGGTTGTAAATTGCATGAATAAATATTTGTTTTGATTGTTGTAATTTTTATTAAGCTTAACGCTTCGATTTTAGGATACACTAGTGCACAAAATTATTGGTTATGTTATACTTATTTTTGTAAATAGTTTATTGGTAATGTATAATACAATTTTTTAAACGTCATTTTTGTTGATATAACCTAACATATTTAAGTGCTGACACTATCCACATGGGAATTGTCAGAGGTAGACGTGGCATTACCACTCAAATATGTTGGATTATATCAACCATAATATACAAAAAGGAATGAATTCTTTGAGAATACAAAGAATGAGGTTGCACAAATTACATTGGCAGCTCAACAAAGCGCGAAAAGAAAATTGCTCCGCGCCAATACAATTGACTGGTAGCACGTAAGTTGCAAAATAAACCTTATTTTCTGGAAATTAGATTGATTTTTGAAAATTAAATGCCCGCTTGAAGGTACTGAATCATGAATGTTTCACGGAAATGTCGAGAAAGGATCGCCCCAAGATATTTTGAGTCCTTTGAAGATAATTCTGTGACAGCGTCAAAATTTGAGTATTCCAGTTACTTACATTGTATATAACACTCCCAATAATAATAAAAAAATAACCGCCGACACTTTTCAAAGTATATTACGAAACATTTATTCATGTTTTCAACAATACTTTTTCATCAAAGGTTTTAGTAAGTTTGCACCAAATTAGTGTTATTGTTATTTAACATTACTTTGCCGTCTTAGAATTATCTCGTTACATTTGAAATTAAGTATGTAATTATTATCCGTATGATTTAATGTAGTTTTTGATACGGTATGTAATTGGACAATTTACGTCCACAAGTTGTATCATCACCAACTCACTGTACGTCCCTACTGAGGGCTCGGATGTATCCCCAAGATGTATCCTGTGCTTGATTTTAAAGAAAATATTGGGAATAACTTTTTATGAGTTTTCCATCAGGAACTACTTACGAAAGTCGCTCTTTTCAATTGAGTTTCTTTACTATCGTCAAAGTCTTTTGTCGGAAAAATTTAGTTACAGTCAATAATTTCCTACGTTTGTGTAAGTTTTTTTTTCAGACGAATATACATTTAAAAAAATAACTTGAATGACAAAATAATAATAATTCATATTTGAGGTACAAATAAGACGACCTTAACGGGAAGCCTCACCCTAGCGTTAACGGATAACGGGCAAATCTCTCGAGGTGGGTTAGATATTGGGGACATCGGACACTGCGATAGAAGGATAATGTTCACGATATCAGTACTATGGAGTTAAGAGATCAAAAGAGGTCGGATGGGATGACGGCTTGTCAGATCGTTTTTTGCGTATTAGCACTTTATACGTGATCAGAATATTGACGTGAAAAATTGCGTTTTTGTTTTTCTTAACAGGAACATATCCTAGAAACTTGTGACGTCATCTGATAAAACCTAACATTTTTGATACAAATTTTTGATTATTAATTTATCATTCAACATTCCAAGTGAGTGATTCTTGTCAATACCATACCTTATAAGAAGTTAAATTGCACGGGAACAATCCTGCAAAGAAAAGCGAATATTAAAACATGAAAAAAAACTTAATAGCAACGTTTAGAGCGGGCGCACACCTTTGTCGAAACTATCGCACAACTCTTTAGTTGCACAACCAAAATTCATGTAGTGTGCGCACATATAATCTCATAGGATTCAAAATTTAGTCAAAGCGCGCGCGCTATTAGTCTGTGGAAGCATATTTTTATGGTTACATCGCAAGGAAATGTGAAAACCTCCCCCCACTCACCTCCTTGAAAAGATCGCATTAAGGGTGTGTCATTTATCAAGGTGACAGATCATCTATAGTTAAGTGAAGGGACCGTGACGAATGTTGCGGTCAGGTATACTGAGTTAACCGCTTTCTAATGCTCGTTAACGTATGATAAATGTTAACGATGAAAGTTAAATATTAAATGGATTTGATTAACGTAGATCAGAATCTGTTAACAAAGCCGTTTTTAATGCATTGTTGTGATATCAGCATCAATTAAATTCTTAGAACACTAGTTGCTCGCGTCTGCATCCAGTTGCTCGCGTCGTAGAAATTGTAATCAATACAGCCTGTACTCTGTGATATTGGAACTATTTATTGGTGTAAGAATTTTTGAAAACGGCACAATAGTTTTTAAGTTATTGCAATACATACAAAAATACAAAACTTTCCTCTTTATAATATAGGTATAGAAGAAAGCTAAATTAGAGATAAACAGAACTTAAACATCAATTATTCTGCGGCTTCAAGACTTATCCAGTTACCTGGAAAATGTACTAGTGACGTCATGTTACTGCATGTTATATTACGCCCCGTAACGTTGATCAGTCGGAAGCGATAGGCAAAACTGTCGCTCGCCAAACACTGTCAATACAACTGCTTGAAGTTGTCCGGGGCCGACCCTTAGCGTAGTAGATTACAACTACTACTAGTAATGTTTTAAAAAGCATTGTACATCTTTCATGTCTTTCTTGTATCTGTATTAGATCAGTGGAAACACGCACGTCTTAGTCACTGAGTCACTGGTGACCTCCAAGGATTGATTTACGAATGGACTCAACTTTATCTTTGGACATTTTTATCATTGAACGAAATGTCACATCGCACGACCGGGATTGAAGCGGATTTAGTCAGTAGATACGTCGTTTGATATTGGTTTTTTGAAGATGTAATATTTTTACGCTCGTCCTAATACGATTTGGATAAATATAGCTTTGACATTGATTTCATTAATTAAAAATGAACGTAAATAAAGTGACGTCACACATACCACCAGCTGTCCATGCTATGAGCTAAGTCTACACTATCATATATCCCAATGTTTTAAGTTAATCTATACTTCTATATCTATACTAATATTATAAAGAGGAAAGATTAGTATTTTTGTATGTATTTCACGTAAAAACTTCTGTGGCGATTTTACAAATTCTTTCACCATTAGAAAGGTATTTTATCTGTGAGTAACATAGGCTATATTTGATTATTACTTAGCAACTATTAACAAAAAGCGTACTTCTGGACCCTAATTTCTTTAAAGGTAATATTTTAATAGATAAAAGACGACAGTATACAAAGTTAAAATGTTCTTTTGCTTATAACGGCAGTCATATATGGCGGATTTCCCAGGTACTTTTAAACATTCGTTAGTATTATTGGTCCCATAACTTCATGAAATACGTTTCCGAAATATGTAACTTGAGTTTTACTCCATTTAAACTTTGTTTAAACTAACACTAATGAATCAGTAGGTAATTTACATCTATACTAATATTATAAAGGGGAAAGATTTGTATTTTTGTATGTATTGAAATAACTCAAAAAGTACTGGGCCGATTTCAAAAATTCTTTCATCATTAGAAAGCTACGTTATCAGTGAGTAACATAGGCTACATTTTTTATTATTATTTTTTTATAATTTCACGCTGGCGAAGTCGCGAGTAACTTCTAGTGATAAAATATAAGTATACTTCAGAAACCCAGCATTAGTGTGCTTATATTTTAGACATGTCATTTATTTTCCTTATTTACCTTTCAGTGGCCACGTCTTGAATGATATAAAAGAAAACAAACAGTCACCATAAGATCATGTATTTTAGAGATTTAAGAACGATTTGATTAATGTTGTAGTAAAACGACATTAGGGGAAGCAAAAAGCCCACTGGGGCACCGCGGAGATAAATCGCAAGCTGGTAAGTGTTTTCTTTTTCTGTTATAGAATCTTTTTTGTCAGTAATATGATGATTAAATGTTTGTACGTATCATTGGAATTAAATGTGAATTCTTTATAGAAAATACATTTTCTCCAAATATAAGGAACGTGTTTTTTTTTTTACGGATAAACTACCGCTTGGCCATAATCCTGCCTGATTTTTAATAATGTGGGTAAAGGATGGTACAAGTTATAATAGCTAAGTGTCTTTTCTCCCTACTCTTGAAGGCACACAAATACTGACTCCAGTTAATTATTCCAATCTTTAACGAGAAGCATCTCAGATGGCTTTGTTCGAAACCGCGGTACATCAACTATGAAAGGCTTGAGACCAACTGTATCTAAACATCCGATAGTAAAAATGAAATAGGGAATAAATTCGTGTAATAATTGCGTTCATGCTATAAAAAGCAAATTGTAGTGTTTCGCGGGTATGATTTTTTATATGCGGTTTTGTATATTAACTTTATTGTGATCTCCGATAAACAGCGCAGACCAATGTTAATTCTTAAATAACCTTTAGTTACAATTTATTTATTTGCTCCTTAAATAGTGGCATATTTTTGACCAAATTTAAGTTTTCCGTAATAAATACAAGTTAAAGCAACTAAAATTCCATTCGCAACAAAAGGTTTGTTAAATCCATTATAACCAGCTATTATTTAATACATCAATCGACCAGGTGGCTCGACTTCCTAGCGACATTGCACAATACAGAATTAACGGATAGTAGAGCATTATTCTAAGCACACTTGTAAGGAAAGGAAGCGTACTTGGCCTAGATGTGGCATGTCGAAACTGTGTGGGCAATCGCAGTGACTCGATACCGCAGTGAGCGGACCTCAAGGATTTACTGAGCCGGCAATTGTTTTGTGAACATTCAATATTTTAATTCGAATTTCACAACGATAGTTGAGTAGTATCTGGTATTTATTGAAGTGTATCTCGGTTGTATATTTTTAGAGTGGTAGAGCCCGCTTTAACTTCTTAGCACGAATGGGTCGGCTCGCCCGGTGCAATACCACGATCACGCAGAAGACAGGCTTGAAGTGGAAGCATTTCCGCATTTCATCTGATGAGTGTGGTGCCGGAGGTCCAATTTTAGTCCCTTTCCAGTTCCACCCTTTTCTTATAACGAAAGGATTGGATGGCAAAGTAGATTTGACGGTGGAAGAGACGCATAGGAAGGGGAAATATCCTCTTTATGTGCGTCTCCTCCTCCGTCGATTTAGGGTAGGCAATGCATCTGCAATTGCGGATGTCTATGGGCAGCGGTCGCTTCGCTATTTCGGCGGATTTAGGTGGCCGCTTGCTCGTTTGCTACCTTGTAGTATAAAAAAAACGCTCTTTTCTTTGCAATAAACAGATGTGCTTCCAAAGATGTTTCTGTAAGAGAAACTTATAGTCTGGCTGTTGCTCCCGTCTTCGTCCGCCGGAAATAAAAATTGTGATAACTATAGCCTTTGTTACTCAGTGATAATGTAGCTATTTATTGGTGATAGAATTTTTTAAATAGGCCCAGTAGTTTTAGAGTTATACATACAAAAATACAAATATTTCCTCTTTATATCATTTGTATTATATTGATTTGAATGCGGAGCTTTTAGTTTATTAAGGTTTGAGATTTCTATTATTATCAATATTTTTGTTTCTAGAGATTATAAGTTGCAAGTAAAATATTAATAGGGATTATATAGAATGAAACCAATTTAGTTATAGTGTACATATTAAGGTATTTCAAGCGAAATGTGTAAAGTAAGAAATGAAATTTGCAAGAACATAATTTGGACATAGCGTAAGAGTAGTAGAGATATGCCGGTCAGACAAGATGAGGCACATTCTTTTGGACTGCATTCCACGCGTACTCACACATTGGCATTTCAACTAGGGTTGACACATCAAGAAATTTTTACTTTGGTATTGGAATATTTTTTTGCCAACTAACAGTCTAGCACGAATTTGCGAGGATGCGATAAATTTGATTCAAATTTGGTCGATGAAGTCACGAATACGTTTTCGTGCTAGACCCTCAGATGTTTGCTTGAAAATATTTACTTATAACAGTAATGTATTATTGATATTTTACATCGTCTAATCTTGAATAAAATTACCCAGATGTACGTCTCAATACATTAAGTTATGCTAGAATGTTTTTCATATGATTGATATATTTCCGTGCTTATTAAGTTATCGTTGACAACCCTACGCACGGAACATAAACTATTACGTAGATAGTGGATGAAATAAGTTAACTTTACGCGAGATGCTTTTGTTTATTATGTTATTACAGACAACTTATCCCAAAGGGTTAGAAAATGTAGGTACAAACTAAATCCGCACCGAGTTCATGATGACTTTCGAGTATTAAAACAGGACTAGCTTTCGCCCGCGACTCCATACGCATGGAAATAATTAAAACAAAAGTAAGTAGCCTATGTGTTCTTTCAGACTATGCTATACATCTTACATAATTCATATTCAATTTAAAATAATTTTAAACCCAACTGAAATTATAATATTAAAGAGATCGGTAGAAAAAGTAAATTTCCTGTTTTTCATCCGTTTAACTAATACATCTCTTAAAATTAATTAACTTTATTGCAGAGTGGAGTCACGTCCGCAAAAATGAATGCACCAGAAGATAAACTAAAAGCGTTGGTTACGATTTAATCCAAAAGATTAAACGCTCGTAGCGCCTCGCAGCGCTTTATATAATCATGTTTATTTATAATTCAAACAAAGCCACGCCAAAGGAACATGTATAGAAAGAGTAATAATTACTTGTGTGTAATATATTTCAATTACGTTTTATAAAGCAAACTTTTTAATTGGATATAAATAATAATTCACTCGAATTACGTAACTATTTCAATCATGTACTTTTAATGATCATCACCATCTTTACCATCATCATCATCATCAGCCTCTATCTGCCCACAGCTGGGCAAAGACTTTTCCCAATGCCTTCAACAGAATGTGAAATTATTTGGTCAGAAAAAATATTTTGAGACCTTGTCGTCAAATTTTTGTATTTATTCGTCTGTGTTATTTCTTCGACGTGTAATCGAATCACCTTTATTTTTGCGGAATAAGTAAATGAGATAGAACAAAAAAGTACGTATGATTAATGCGAAAAGCCTTAACTACTTATTTTTAATGAACGGTAAAGGTGCAAATTGGAGCGTAACCAAAATCGTGATTCGCAGAAATAAATTGGGAGGGAAATAAATAAAACATCCGACAAAAATGGAAATGAAGGTAGACTATGAAATCGTATGTACATTGGAGGACCACGATTCGATCAATCATTGTTATCGACGAACGAATCTGCATTAACGAACGAACGAACGGTTTTTAGTTCGCTCTGACGCTCAGTCATTCACTTACACTTTTTGTGCGAATGCGCTTAATCGACAAACTGAATACCGAATAGATTTCAATCGGAGATAGACGCGTTCAATTTGTTGCATATGAATTGCGGAATACACTATTTTGAATTTAGACTCAGATTTGAGTAACCTTAATTTTAGAAAGCCATAAAATCCGACGGAATGACGCTTAAAGATGAATAACGCCATCTATTGATTGCATTTTAAAACAAAGATTTTTAAAATTCAAACCACATTATCTGTAATGTTATTGTAACACTTTCTTATCTTGAAATAGATTTAACAAGAAATAATAAGATACATACAAACTCAGATACACAATGAAACAAACTTACGTACGCACGAATTACCCTCTTTGCCAGTTGGGTAAAAGGAGATTCTAAGTACAGAAGTAATCCCCATTTCTATATTTATCTAAATTTCCACATTATTTTTCAAAAAACTGTACCGCAGTCCCGTAATACAGTTTAAGTCTTTCGTAGATAATCCCATTAGACTTGTCCATCACCAGCTGCGAGGAAGCTTAAATCCTTTTTATTGTTCAACAGTTATACAGGGTGTTTTAATATTTTGTCAAAATAATTACAGTACATTTTTTCGTCAAAAAGAGGACTTAGCTTAATCTTGATCTTTTTAAAAACGATTGATTGTCTTTTAAGTTACGTAATTTTTTTACAGATTTCAAAAACTTAAAAAACAAAGCAAGCAGTTTACCTTATGGGTATGAAGAATGTTTTCGGCAATAATTACTGTCAAAAATTGAAATCCGCAATACCTGCCTATCTCTCTACGTTACGGGTATTTTGTAACCTTTAGAGAAAGTATTAACGTAGAATAATCTCGAAAGATTACATTTTTAAGCTGTCTTTTATCTTCCTTATTGCTTTCACACGCATGTTACATAAGCCTTTACGGTTTGTAATGACACTCAATGTCATATAGCTCTCGTTATAAACTAATGTCGCCTCTTTATTCCGGCAAAATGAAGGCAGCAGCGGGATTAATGGAGAGATTTCACGCGGAGTTAACTCGAATAATTTAGAGTGATTTTTTCTCGTGCTCGCTTGTTGATATGGGTGCGGTAGGGTTTAAAAATATATTCCACATCATATAGTTTTTATAGAATTAAATTGATCTGTTTTTGGTCACATTTTTTTAGTTTTTAATACTATGATCTTTTACCATAGGTTATGAATAAAACCCTACTATATTTACTGAGTACGATTTCTTACGTATTTTGAGTGTTGGCCCATTGGGATTTTTCATACAATCAATAAATCCAATGGGAACAAAAACCTATAGGCCGATTGACCAAACGGGAATAACCCCGTATTTTAATTCAACACAATGTTTTATTACTTTAACTAATTCGTTAATCTAGTCAATATTATAAAGATACTAGCTTTCGCCAGCGACTCCCACCGCGTGAAAAAAATAAACACAAAAGTTAGTAACCTATGTGTTCATCCAGATTATTCATTACATCTATACCAAATTTAATTGAAATCCGTTTTGCCGTTTAGGCTACAAACTTTAACAAACATTCATCTAAACTTTCGCATATATAATATTATAATAGTATGATTGACTTCCCAGATGGAATTTACAACAGGTAGAGTTCCGAAGCATAATTCACGTGTTCTTTTAATGTGTACGTGAATGCTCCATGAGCACGTTTTATAGCACACATTAAGGTTAATCCGAATCTATTACGACGCCGTAAATACTAGAGTTAATGTCTCACTTAACTAAATAGCATCTATCAATTGCCTACGAAATGTGATAATTGCATCTTATGTTTTAGTATGATATACAATTATGCTACGAACATATCTGGCTCTAGGTTAGTTCTGACAAGAAATACGGACAATAAAATGACACAAGCTAAGAAATGAGACACCTGTAAAGTATCTTGTGGCACTTTTACAGGTGTCTACATTTTTTTAAACTGACTGGGTGACATTAGTAAGTTGTCAAAATTTAGTTTGACAAATGACAACCGGGTCAGATATCCTTATCGGTCTATACTGTATACATGTACATGTCCCTTCCATTGTATCCTCATATACGAGTAAACAACTGATTGATTTTGAAGTTGAAATTTTTCTTTGCTGAATTTTAGTACAAAATTATTTTCATGCCTTTCGTTCACTCGCCAATTGCAGTGCGATCTTCTGCAACTCAAAACCAACCTTCGCTATAGAAACTTTAAGTATATTTTCCAACTTCTCGTACTTGCTGAAAAGCAGCTGTTCCCCTCGATAAAGAATTTGAACAGAACGGGACATAATTTAGTTTAGGCCATTAACTTCAGAGATAAAGGATATTTTTTCCCCGAAGACATCTTATATGAAGCATCTTTTTATTTTCCCTTCCGTTTTATTTCCGTTAGATTTCATTTGTTAAAGAAAAAAATCGTATTTTTCAAAAATGTATAACAGTTTTTATAACAGTATTTTAGTATAGAAAATGAATAAATATTATGACAGGATTACGTTATAGTGTTAGTAAAAAGAATACTTTTGTAGGAATATTCCAAATTCGTTACATTTAATACAATGTTTATTTTATGAAAAGGAACGTAGAAAGCTCTTTTACGTTACATACGCGAAAGCATTTCCATCATTTGCTTATTCAAATAAATAATACACAAGATCTGCGTATCTTTTCGTGCCTACACTCAAGTTCCATTTATCCGAGCCACTTGTTCTTATAGCACTGAATAATACATTAGTATAATATAAAGAAATATTTCATGATATATGCCAAATATTTGGGACAAACATTTGACAAACATCTGTTGCATGTCCATAATTTTAATAAAAGCATTGAATGACAAATAACGTTACTTGAAAATTTGATTGTTTTACTCGCTACGCGAACTCAAAGCTCGAATTACTACCCTCTATTTCATTTTGATCAACGTATTTAGGATATTGAATAACTTTAGGTGGAAATGAACCAAATTTTTCATTGAATAGCGGGCGTCAAACAACCGTTCTGTCTGTCCTTCCATACTCAGTTCATTGACATGTCATGACTCGTTCATTAGTGTAATTACCTTGCCGGCTCGTTCACTCACAATAGAAAATCGTTCGTTCGTTCATTCGCTTCTTGCTTTTATACCGACTTCATTATACGATATTAATAAAGCAATTCAATTGATAAAATCGCTGGTTTATAGAGCAATTACTAGATCGATTCTGATTAATCGAGTTATTAAATTGTTCCAATAATAAATTGATTTGGCTCGCAATTTTACCCGTAAATTGAATGAGAATTGATTGCATTTGTAAAAATATTTCTGCGTTATTTTTTACGTTAGATTATAGCGCTCATCCAAGCTTGAAGGTAACGATTTGCGAGTTTATTTAATAAATCGCCACAGTATAAAAGCCAGTTGAACTATTTAGTTGCAACACTGATCAAAGCTTTGTTAGTACCGCTTCGCTAACTCACAAAGTGGACTGCTCTTTGGGAATATCCGTAATTTGAAATCTTCCGATTAATAGTTACAAATTGCACAGATATTTGATCATTTAAATTATTTTGTTCGATTGATAAATTCCTAAATTTTTTGAAAATGTTGAACCATTTTTCACTATAATAAGCTGTAGAAGATGTAAAACAAAAATGTGTAACCATTTTAAAAACGTGACTTCATATCGAGGAAAATTTATTCTTTGCCAGAATCTGGATGCAAAATGGAATGTAACTATATTATATTACGAAAGCACCTATCGTTACAAGAGTGAATTCTAAATCTAGACGTTTTTCTTAAGTACTAAAACTCCTAATTTCCTACAACCGTCATGTCACTTCATACATCATTCCATCCGAAAATAGCAGCAAAATGAATAATGGCCGCTTAATTAAAAACGTTGATCTCAGTGTGCAAAAAACTATATAATAAATGTCTATTCCAACAAAAACGCGGTAAACACGGCTCATAATTCTTAAGATATTGATCATAGTCACGACAAATGCTGTCATTGTTGCCAAAAAGCAGTCATTTGACCCGGTTGAAGGTCAATCTAACTGAGTCTGATAAGTACAGAAATACTATCTCTATTTTATTTATAGAAAATGAAAGAGATGACAATATGTTTGTTCAAATCAGTAGTGGAAAATAACAGTATTCTAAACAGCGTAAACTTTAGATATCTCGGTATCCATGGCCATGGATTTCAACCGCCTGTGCACTGTAATATTGGAATGTCCCATGTTAAAGGGAAATATCGCTTATGTGACTTTTAACCTTTTCTTTCAATGTTGCAAAAACCATCATTATCAATAAAAAAATGTTGTCTGTCTGTCCGCAAGGCCCAGTTTGTTCTAGGTAATCTCCATAACTTCTAGTCGTAACTTTTTTTTCAATTATGCGCTGACGAAGTAACGGACTGCCACTAGAGTTTATCTAATAAGTTTTAGGTAAAAATATACAATTTTAATCAGGAATGTATATGACAAAGTGATTGTTTGAACGACACTCGGAGGGTAGATGTGGAAAAATCAATACCTCGTGTCATAAAGATATGAAGGCACGACACTTTATCGCGTCGATAACAAACATACGTTGTGCCCCACTTATTGAATAATAATATAGTAAAAATCATACTTCATACTAATATTATAAATGCGAAAGTTTCGATGGATGGATGGACGGATGGATGTTTGTTAGTGTTTGTAGTCTAAACGGCTGAACGGATTTCAATGAAATTTGGTATAGATGTAGAGGACAGTCTGGAAGAACACATAGGCTACTCATTTTTGTACTTTTTAAATTCCACGCGGACGGAGTCGCGGGCGAAAGCTATTACAGTAATAAAGTACATATGTATTAAATACAAAGATGAAAGTAATGAGATTTAATATGGATAGAATATCGAGTAGAACAACAAAACATGTTTGCTCAGGTTGTGAAAAGAGGACGTTTAAGAGAATGAATTCAGATATGATGGCTTATAGAGATGTAGAAGAGTAGTAAAAACTCTACCGACACTACGAAGGGACAAAGGGCGAGATGAAGAGCTCGCAGGTTAATAGACTTTTGTTTACGAAACAAAATACTACAAACTTGACAAAAGGATCAAATCTTGTATAGCGAACTATATGATAGTATCAATACAAAGTTCCATTGTCAATTTAGCAATATCTCAGCTGCAACTGTGACGTCATCAACATTAACCCAAGTCACTTATGCAAGAACAACTGTGAATAATAACCTACGTTCGCAGACTGTCTTGATCGATTACTTAGCTACTAAGTTAACGGTTGTCTGACTTAAATATATCTTCATTTGCGTAGCATGTCGTCATCGATAACTTAGTAATGCTTCGAAATAGACTACACTAAAAATAGAACGATAGTAGCTTTTGTTTCAAAGTTGTTATCTAGGGGCATGCGCACACCTGAAACTAAACTATCGCACAACTGTTTAGTCTAGCTTCGTTTCCTATGAGCTTATATATATGCGCACACTACTTGATTTTTAATTGTGCAACTAAAAAGTTAAATTGGCTGCGAAATCGACAATAGCACAACAGTAATATGTAAGTTAGTTAAAGCCTCATGGGCGTCAATGACCACTAGTGTAACCGCTGCTCGTTTGTTCCCTTCTCTTATAAAAAAAAAACAAAATAATAAACAAAATATAGATATTTTTTATTATTTCATAGTCATACTGGAAAAAGGAATGCGAATAAGTTCAACTTATAATAATTATTGTTTGGTTATAGACTATATTTTAAAGAAACTTAGAGTGGATTTACTAAGGGAATTTGACTGTTTAAGTAACCATTAAAAGACTCTAATTTCGCCAAGATTGAGACTAAATCTACAATGTACAGAGCGTTAATTATCGACTTGGCATGATACATGACGTAACATTAGCCGACTACATCCATTATAGTAACAAGTCTCGCCGGCAGAGGGCGTGACGCAATTTACTTGACGTGTCTATCAGCTCTTAGTGCAATTCATATTGTGCTAGGTCGAGACTCGTGTAGACTTTAGTGTATATTTAGACGTGGAAAAGTTAAAAATGAATTTAATTAGGTCTACTCAATAAAGGCAAGTAGTGTTATATAATACTTCTTACTAATATTATAAATGCGAGAGTTTAGGATAGATGGATGTTTTGAGTTCGGCGTAGACTTAGACGGTAGTCTGGAATCTGGCACAGATATAAAACAAAGTATGGAGTAACACGTGGGATACGGTTCATCCTTGAAAAATGTCAGGTTCCCGAGGGAGACGTTGTTTTTTGTTTAATATGACAACGAAGTCGAAAGTAACAGCTTACAATCATAAAACATTACAACTATCTAACAGCGAAATAAGCTATCTTTTGTGAGAACTCATAAACCCGAAACATTTAAAATTTGTAGGCTCTTCAATACATTACAACCTTCGTACTGAAAAATACACAGCAGTTAAAGAAAATATATTTTTATACTAACGTCTTACGAGCCTCGTTTTGCTCTGGTGATTTTATTTTATGTAATATCGTAAAGATAAATGTCAATATAAATGGACTTTAAAGTCACCGCTACACCAAATGCTATAAATATTTTTTGTGACTAACATTTTTGTACTCATGGTTTTAAGTTTTTTTTTGTTTACGACGTGATCTATTTCATAAAAGTTTAAAATGGCTTTTAAAACGAAAATTGATAACTACTCTGGTAAAAAAAACAACAAGAATTAAACGAGAATAGCTTTATTATTACGTTACAGACCGTTTTAGCACTTCATGAAAAATGTATTCTTAATATTTTGGTAGCCTTGGATTTAATTTACCGTACGCTTTGTTAAGTATAAAATATATCTTTAGTATAGCTTCAAGTGGTAGCAAAGCTTTGAGGGTCTTCAAATCAAATGGACACTCGCAAAAACGGACACCGCTCCAACGTTTGCGTTTCCCAACTAAATAGCATTGGGATCTACTGACCTCACCTTTTATAGCTGAAGGTTCAGTAGGCTATAGGTTGCATGGTCACGATTAGAGAGGTCTTAGATGACCGTTTGCGAAAGAAGTGATTGCCCCTTATAAATGTTAATTATTTTGCGTAGTTTTGCGAATAATAGAGGTATGCTGCAACTTAAAATATCTCTATGCTTTTATTTTATGATGAATACGAATTAAAAACAAACAAATTATAAGCCCTGAGAATTTGTCTGTCAAATCTAGGTCACACTTTCCCAAATTACGCAAAAAATACTCCAGAACTTATGATTACCGAAAAACAAAGACGCCCTTTGTAACAAGAGTATTGTTCCACGGGCACAAAGAAATGCTCTCCACTTATTACCTCTGTAATGATATGCAAACAGTAGCCAGGGTTGACTCCATACAGTTGCTGTTCTAGAACACTTACTGTAGGCTTCTATAGGCGAAATATACACAAATATTGTTATCTCAGTTTTCTTACAGTGAGTAAAAGAGATGACACCTTTTGTATGAGTTTTGGCTTGTAAGATGGAAAGCTTTCTGTGCTAAGATTGTGTAGTTAGTGTTTTTTTGTTAATTCCTTCAGTGTTTTTAATTTGATTTAAATCATATACGTGTTATTTTTCTTATATAGTTGCTACATTCCGTAACCTTCATAGGCCAATTTTTCCTTTTACATAAACATCTACTAATAAACTTAGTAAAAACGAGGTTTAAAGTGTAAATGAACGAAATAAACCATACTTTCACGTAATCCATCCATGTCTTTCTAGATCTACCTCTACCGGTGTACCCTTCCACATTCATAATTAACGTTCTCCTCATCAAAAGCCCATACCATGCTAACCTTTTACTCCTTAATTTCTGTACTACTGGGGCTACTTTCAGACTTCCTCTAATATAATAATTTCGTATCTTGCTACAGTAGATTCAAAATAAGCCGCCAGCCTTATTATCAGTTGTGGGTGCTGGAGCCACTTCCTCATAATGAGGGAAAGAGAAACCGCGCGCCATGTTATATATTTAAACACAGTAAGCGTCTAGGTACACTCACGAACAAAAGTGTTAGTAAAATTGTTGAAAAAGATTAAATAATATACTAATATTCCGAAGTGCAAGTTTGGGCTTTCTGTTTTATAATCCGTCGAAATACTTCTTTTGTTGGGATTTTTGCTGTTTTCCTATAATTTTTTTAAACACAAGAATGTATGCCAATATCACCGAATAACATGTTAAAACATTTTTATTTATAATAGTTTTATTGTTCTTATAACTTTTTGTGCTTGACTGTACTTATTCAAGCAGTCAGTTGCATAACTCATCAGGCTTGTTAGCGTGTGTTATCTCAAACTTACGCTATTTTTAGAAGAGGAAATTGCTTTGACAATTTATACGTAGATATAAAATTTTTATTGGTTCTGGATAAGTCGGTTAAGAACTCGACTTGACTTAGGAGGATGATTTTCTCGTATTTATGTATTTTACGATGTATTTAGGTTTATGTATTAGTTCTATTATTAGCGATTTTAACTAATTAAATGTTGTAATTGTCCCCTTAAAGTAAAGGGGAAAATTTACAAG
>LD699928.1:989531-1002770 GCA_003118335.3 Papilio memnon
AAAACAAAGGATTATTTCAGCCAATAGCCAGGCTTATAAATTTCCTTCTGTAAAACCAATACAAATTGTTCATAGTAATGACAGATAAACTGCCTCTGTTTCTCAAAAAGAATATTTTACGAATTTTAGTTTAAGTAATAATTTCTCTCATATAAAGCTGTACTCCACGGACGGACATTACTTATTAAAAATTAATTGCACAACTCTAGCTAAAGCGTTTCAACGTCTTCTAAATATAAGACGACCTTGTTACGCCAAACAGGTCAACAGGTAAGTTTCTAGCACAATTTCGAGCAACTGCACAAAAATTAGTCCATCCTCAGGCCATTGTTGAATTTGAAGGAAGCTACACACCAGAAACAATAGTAAAAGAATAAAAAATGAATGGCATGGAACATAATCACCTAAGAAAGAACCAAATTGTTGTAGATAAAGAAGTAATAATTCAAAATATAATAATAACTATTTATTTGTCACATCAGATAATAATAAGAGTTCACTAATATCTCTCAAAAGATCGTCGTCGAAGTAATTCGTCAGATTCCTATCCCTTAGGAGAACTATTCGGTATTATTCTAGAAGCTTCCAGAAGTTTACTCCAACTCCTAAACTAATTGTATAGACGGTATCAACAATATAGCAGAAAATTATTAGCAGATGATAAGCTAAGAGGCTTTTATAAAGATATAACTGCAAATGTCTTGTGAGTCAGAGGAAAAATGCCGTTAATAAATCTCTCTGATATCACTCAGTGACCATTCCCCGCCACGTTTCCTAATTTATTGCTCGACTTAGAAAAATCTCCGACTTTCTAAAGGAACTCATAAAATTATGACAGGATAAACTAATGTACATTATTACCAATTGACCATTTGATGATTAAAGTAACTATCGTATTAAACATAACTTAATTTTCAACTGGGCATAAAATATTTGCCGAAAAACAAATCTAAGCCTTCAACAACAACAAAGTGGCTCATACGAAATGAGGATAACACGCTTGTATTAATTAAACAAAATACTACACGCTTTAAGACCGCATCAGCTTCATGCACTAAGTTTAACGGAAAATCTACTTATAATAAATTGCAGGTTTAAAAATTTAGAGTTTATTCCAACTTTTAAACCGGAGATATTAAAATTTTAAAAGTACCTAGCATATGACCTTTTAGATACACAAATCAATTTTATTAATTCCCTGTAATCACATTTATGGATCTTATAAGAAAACTAAAACAATCGCGGACACGTTAACGTTTTGAATCTCCATTTACAGCGCAAACCTTTGATCAAACAAAAACGTCAGTTTTCCTAAACGTCAGATTTTAGTTTAGCAAAAATTTCCATTCCCATATTCCTCTTTCAATCTTCACGTAAAATTCGATTCCTATTTTTCCATTCTGTGCTTTCCCTTTTTTTGTTTTTCCTCTTTCGCATCTCGGCCGTGTAACACGTTTCACACAGTCCGGTGTTTTGTGATATTTTTTATATAGAAGCCCTTTTACTGCCCCTTGCTTTGTGTCGTGAAATATTAATTATTTCTGTCCGAGACAATTAAGCATACAATTTGAAATAACGAATTTTGAAACATTTTTTTACATTTCCTTAGCAGTTGCTTGCTTTATAAAATTATTTTCCTTTGTTTAGTAGAAATCGTTTGGTTTAGCTTCCGAAATAAAGCGTTAAGCATAATTTACTCTACAGAAAACTAACAAGTATTAGTAAAACGTATCGCATTAAGATGATGAGCATTAGCCATCATCTAAACAATTATGGTGATTAGTCGATGACAAGAAATAAAGAAAAACGCCAGTTCTTCAAAACGTTGGTGTTTTAAAGCCAAGAGTTAATAGAATGGATCAAAGAAAATAGAAATTCCGAAACACATGTCAAATTGAATTTGCCGAGAATTCTGGAAAACATTCTGATGCGAAATTGACGTTTCTAAAATCAAAAAGTCAGTTTCGATTTACAAATGGAAACAGTTCCACTGTTACTGTAACAGAATTGAATATAACGTTCTGGATGCATTTCAAAAGTCTAGTAAATTGTTTGGCTGCAATTGAGTTTTAGGATTTCATGTTTAGTCTTTTAGATTTTTTGACGAAACTTGAGGTGACTTGGTGTTCTATTGACATTGTTTTAATAAAGAACGTCTATATGATTCAATGCAACTTAGTTCTGTAATATATTTTTTTTCAAATCCAATATGTTTTGATTCATTACATCAGCCTTTCAACTCGTGGATGCTCTTTGAAGTAGAAAGTAGTTTTTTCTGAATGCACCAAAGCTTCAACTTGTACAATTAAAAGTTCTACGTATACTGTTCGATGAATTGAATTTTATAATTGACTTCAGTTTCAACTTCAATCTTAACTATTGGGAAACGTATGGTTTTAACCTACATTTCATAGAATTTCAGAAGCCAGTCTGAAAAAAAAATATTCAACATCAACCTGCCATTATTCTTACGGAGAGTCGGTACAGTATGAGCCGTCATTTCTGATATGACTTCCTTCTTACGCATATCGTCTTTCACACTTCCATCCATACTTTCGTCCGTCTTCTACCTTTGTCGAGATCCACATTCACTATTAAAATGTAATGTCTCTTTTGTCGTTGTTATTATTAGGCTTCAATGAACTCTTTACAATTACGATAAGATTTCTACTTCAGAATCTTTATCATTATTTCACATTTATGTAAATGGGCATAGTAATTTTAAATACTATTTAAACGATTATAGTACTACTTGGGTTTAAATTTCGAAAACGTAATCTTAATGTACAAAGTCTCCTTTCTTAAATTTATAGCGTCTTCAGGGTTCACCTTATAAATCACACGGTACAGACTTTCAATTTGCCAGATAATGCTTACAGTGTCTGTGAATCACGAGATTTATGCCTTTTAGCTTTGAATTGTAACAATACCCCGCACAACGGAATGTTAAGCATTCAATTTGCTGAGAATCGTTGGCGCTTACACTATCGTTTACGATATTCAATTGATTTTGTTTATTTAGAGTCAACCTGTGTTGTGTGTGAATTAATTTATTTCAAACTATTTGACTGCAATTTGACACATTGTTTATAATATTTTTTCTGATCCTAAGATATAAAATAAAATCCTTAAGGATCAATGGTCTCCTTCCATTCGCATACTTACTGTCTACTGCCTAGTAATATTAAAAAAATAAGAATAATAATTTTAATTGAACAGACGGATTACTATTTCTTATAAACTTCCTGTTTTACTGAATTTAATGATTCCTGCGTATGATTCCATTTCAGAAATTCTTTCCAAAATTCAGTGAGACACGAGAAGTGGAACGTTTAGAATCAAAAGTGATTACTCGTAAAGAAAAACGACTAACTTATATCGCAGAGTTACGACGAATCAAAGAAAAAAATGTTAAGAGAAATAAAAAGGGCTCTGAGGACGGTCACTGAGTGATTGTGAAGATTTATTGAGGGGATCCGGCGTTCTTTGTCGAGGCCATTTGCGGAGTTAAAGAGTCTCGAGTAACAACCATTTATCCTGTCATAAGTACTTATTTCAATTGTCACAATGTTTTTGATAACGTTAATGCTCAGAGAGATCCAATAGGTAAGAACGCCTTTAACTTTGGCGAGTCACTGTGAGTTAGCGCAATATTGCGATCAGAAGTAAGGAGAGAGATTTATTTGTGATTTAATAGATTTACAAGAAACTATTTATCTGTTTGTTTTTAGAGATCAATAAGTCTAAGATCAAAATAATATAAAAACAATTCGATTTAGCCACAAATATAAACATAGGAATGTCGCGCCAAAATTAAAAAACACAACGGGTATGTAGAACACAACTAAACTAGACAGAACCATTAGCTAAGATCAGTATGTTATCACTTGGTGCATTAAATTTTCCTGATAAATGTCACTTGGTAGTACGCCAACTGTAAAATCCAGCTTACAAAATAGTTATGAGAGGAAATATTGTCCTCCATTGTAACGTTAAGTGAATTCGTTTTAATAGGGCTTTGTTTTACAATGGTGGTCTGTGTTCCTGCAGTATTTATGTGAATGTTCTAGAACTATGTTAGTAATATGTTTGATAAAAGATAGCTATGAAGTTTAATGAGTTGTTTTAATAGTATTGATACGGTCATATCTTGAATGCTTATAACTGTAGAAAGAAAGTAGAAGGTGATAAAATAAAATGCAATTATCTTCAAAATAGAATGTAGATAGAAGTAAATTCTACTAAGTGGAGAGTAAAAGACATTAAGGAGGCTTCTATCTAAAGTGAATAGTTCCGAAAGCATCTAAAGATGATTCATCATCATCATCATCATCATCATCATCACCAGCTCACTATACGTCCCCACCGAGGGGCTCGGAGCCTACCCTATAGTTAGGGTGACTAGGCCATAGTCAACCACGCTGGCCAAAGGCGGGTTGGTTGACTTCACACATATCTTTGAATTATATGATGATTGCTTTCGTTATATTTATCTGTCATTTAATATCGTAAGTCCAGTTTTAAAGATATCACTCGATGGAGTTTTTCTTACAATAATAAGGTGAAGTTTTTAATTAGTGTGATGTACAAAAGTGTTCCATCAAAACTTGCACAGGGTGAAAGCGTCGTCTCTGTGCTCGTAGTGAATTTAGTTTTAATCCCGGAACAAAGACCTCCGGCGTCCGACGCTGTTAGACAGGGCTCTGTTGTACACGTCTACGGGAGAGAAAACTTTATATACGTGTCTGTTGATATACAATGATTATAATAGCCTCGGGAATATTGCTTAGAATTTGTTCGCCTTGTTTATTTTATAGTTATACTATCTCGATCATTATACACTAAGAGAGCATGGCGATAAACATTACTTAATCATATTTTTGGAACACAGTTAAACTAGTTTTGAAGTAGACTACAAACATTTATTCCTTAATGCGTACGATTTTTGCTAAAGTATATTATACTACTCTCTAAAGCTTGGTACCCAAGGGCCGAAACATTTACATCACTTACCTAAATCACGGCACTAAATGCTTATAGGTTGTCTTGAAATAATGCGCTCCTACTGAGCCGCAAACACGACCGAATGAGTACATCCTAAGTACGGTAGCGATAAGAGGACTACTGACAGAGTCCGACAAGTCTAAGCTAGAAGCGCAAAGCGTTTTCCTTTTAATATTAAAAACTTTTAAATGATCCTTGAATAATAACTGTAGACACTTTAAAACTTCTAAACTGTTTTTAATTAAAGATCGACATTTAATTCCTTTGATTTTGCTTATTATTATGTTATTGATTACCCTTTGATAAAATAAAACCCTTGACTTATTTCTAATCCCCGTCAAACCCACACCGAATACAAAGAAAGGAGGAGTATCCTTTCTTCGCAAATCTTAGAAGAGGCATAGGATTTTTAATATATCCCGTTAGTAACGTCTTATAACTTGTACCACACACCTTCCCATCATGGCGGGCGCGTAATAACCAATTCCCCGAACTGTCCCGGTGATAACGCGCCGCGGCTAAGGACGTTAAGTAGTGCATATCACTGATACCATTCAGGCGGTGACTACTTTATTCTAATAAGATTTATTACAAAAGATTTAGGGTCGGTCCCACTACTGGCTGATAGAAGCTTAGATAGCTTAAAAATAACGTCACTGTCAGATAAGGGAACATAATCCGATATTTCCATCACATGTTTTACACGTTCGATTGTTATCAGACAATTTTCAATTTGGTA
Organism: Papilio memnon; assembly: GCA_003118335.3. Lineage (NCBI taxonomy): Eukaryota > Metazoa > Arthropoda > Insecta > Lepidoptera > Papilionidae > Papilio > Papilio memnon. The sequence continues at coordinate 995,275 of LD699928.1, forward strand.
GGACTGACACTTAATAATCTAACATAGTTATGTTTAGTCCGCGCGTAATTAAAAAAAACTTAATTAGTAGCCTATGTGTTCTTCCATACTATGTCCTATATCTATAGCAAAAGTCATCGATATCCGTTCAGCTGTTTAGTCTGTAAACTCTAACAAACATCCATCCAAGATGTATATATTATTTATAATAGTAAAAGAATTAGTCTCTTACAGCATAGTTTAATGGGTCCAACGTAAATAATCTCACTTATAGGGCACTATATTAGACGTAGAATAACGACAAGGAATCAATTTTCTTTGGATTTTGCTTTAAAATCAACACTTAAGTTTTTTTTTTTTTCTCTTTATTTTTGATAGGGACTTTGGTTCCTTAGAACATGTCAGTCTCATAATACCTTAATCTAAATACCAAAACCATATAGTTATAAACAAATGCACAGTAAGAAAAATAAAATTAAAGAAAAAACCATAACACTTAAGTTAAATGAATAAAGTGAATGCTTGAATAGTTAACCTGTGAGATATAATTATTTACATAGGAGCGAATCTATAGAAAAAAAAATGTAACAAAGTTTCTTCAGATATCTCTAAGTTATTAAAGATCTGTTTGAGCATGTTTTACAATTATTGTACGTTAAACGGTTGATCATTTTCTTATCTGTGTCGACCATAGAAGGCTATGCCGGCAAGCGTTCAGAATGCAACGTGTTTTTGGCAACCTGCCACCAAATGATACTCATCTGATTATTCAAGCGATTTATTTAAAAAGCCGTCTTGATAATAATAAAAATATGTTTCAAGTGCTTAAAGTTTTTCATACGTTTTATAAATTGCGAACATAAAACACAATACATTTATGTAATCCTAAAACTCAAGGTCTCTGTGGGACGTGTTAAGGAAAATAGAATTTCCGGTCGAAGGATAAAAATATTTTCCATCGATGTCAGCGTAAAAAGGAAAAACCTTCAGAATGGGCGCGGCTGTTTATCTTTCACATTACATAAGCCAATTGTCGACCCGCGAATGTAATTCCGGGATTTTCTTCCTTCGATATTTATCCCAAACTATTTGAATGAACATATTGCGAAAGTATTTATAACCCGAAAGGGTTTGACTGTATCAATAAATACAACTTAAGCGCCTCTCATCAGACGAAAACGGAATTGTGTCCACTTCACGCCTGTCTTCTGTGTGGTCGTGGTATTGCACCGGGCGAGCCGGCTCATGCGTGCGAAGATGATAAAGCGGGCACCACTGTTAAATCCTGGCCTGGTCTTGGCATTCCAGTTAACCTCTACAAATGTCTGTTGTTAGCACGTGCTAGCTTGCATGCAATTGTGCTAGCTACTAGCAACTGTATTCCCGTCCTTAAATAACATTACGTCTACACGAGAACCCGGTTGATGTGTCACTTTGACATATCTCATGTCTTAGGCCCTTTCAATTCGTGATTGAAAAGGTATATGATTGCTTTAACATCGCTTTGATCAACGTAAACGAGCATTACGTAGATTGAGTGTGCAATTAAGATTCCTCGTGTACTCATCTTAAAGGATACGCGTAGAGGATTAACGGTACACTGAGCGACTCGGGTTACGCCTGATTAGTTCACTGAGATTCAACGCCTGATTACTTCACTTGAGTTACACGGTGTACGAACAAATTGAAATAAATTAAATTTTATAATTATACTATCAAAAGAGCTGCGCAAAAACGTTTTTAATATTTTTATTCATAGACAATGATAGGGACGACAACAGTTTTAATTAAGTATTTCAGCTTGAGACCTTTAAATGTGTCCTAAAACATACAGAAATGTAAACATTAAAACGACTATATGTATCACTAATTAAAACATTAAATAAGCAAGAGATAGGATAGAATTAATTTGAATTTATGTTCTTCAGAATGGAAGCCATTTACAGAATTAGCGTAATATATACTCAGAGACACTCAGAGTAGAGTATTCCGAAAATCTCTATGTCTAGAGCGCTAAGTAATTTAGAGAACGTAATACGAAACTAGATTTACTTCGTTAAGTAAATATTTAACTGCTTCGTTAGTCTCTTCGGGATGACTTTTGAATTTGATATGAAATTTATGTTTTACAATAGAAATATAATCTACTGAATTAAGTAAATAAGCTCTCAATTTAGTTATGCAAAGATGATATTATAATAGTTTTTGTTGCACCTTGGTTGCTGAAACTGAGGGGAACGGAGCCTACACTAAGTTAGGGGTGACTAGGAGTCAACCATGCTGGCCCACTGCAGGTTGACTCCACATATCTTTGAATTTCTTTACAGAAATGCGCAGGTTGCGTCACGATATTTTCCTTCACAGGAACGTCGGGTCGTACATATGAAATTCTAAAATCAAAAAACATATTATTACATGGCGGAATTCGAACCCAGGACCTGCAAATTACGAGTCAAGTGCTTGACCCTGGAGCCACCGACTTTATAACATCATCATCAACTTGCCCTTATCCTTTACGGAGTCTCGGCACAGTATGTGCTACTCTTCCATACATTTCTATCAGCCGTCATATATGAATCCACTCCCTTCTTAAGCATATCCTCTTTCACACAATCCATCCATACTTTCTTCGGTCTTCCTCTTCCTCTGTAGCCATCCACATTCATTCTTAACACTTTCTGGTTTATGTCCCCATCGTCTCGTCGCATAACATGTCCATACCACCGACTTTATAACCTGAAATGGGGATATCTGTATATATGCCAAGTGCTAGATCGCACTAGGTCTTTTATAAAATGTGGATTACATCTTTATTTCAGATCTAGTCTTCAATATGAATATAAAGATAACGCAGTTTTATTGACCCATTAAGCATTTGCAGCGCTCGTATATCTAGGGGCATTTACCATTTAGTCGTTATTGAACTTTTACGACAAGTCACGTACCGTGGTTAATAGTTAAGAGCATTTTATCCATTTATACTTGGATTAACAAAGAATTCTACATAAATTCGTTATATAAGAGCCCTTTGCTCTTTATTTTACTTCAAAAACCTACTTAAGTTATTGTAATTCAAAAGCTCGTCAAAAACAACAAAAAATTGCTGTCTTTATTTCGTTATTGTCCATAAATATTACATTAAACGCAAGCCATTTAATTAACTAAATAAAAATCAGTTTTTATATACTTGAATGTTGAATACTAAAGTTTAACTTATGATTTAGAGAAAACGTTGAGATAAATCATAGACGCTCAGATTTCCTTATATCTCGGACAAATAGGTTTACATTTGGTCTATCCAAAGAACCCTTCACTTACAGAATATCAAAACAAGTACAGTCACGTACCTAATCAAACAAAAGTGTTCGCAGTCAATGGCAAATAGAGTCCCTTTGTCGAAACGCCTTTCTCATTTATATCGCAAATTCAGGTATTCATCAGTTCCGAAGGCAGACGCTCTTAAGGTGAGCCCCGAGATAAGAAAGTGTTACATAAATGAAAGCTTACTCGACTCGATTGTACCTTGTTAGATTAAATAGTGATGACCTCCTATATCGACATTTATTATTTTATATCGATGTTTAATTTCGTCTTATTACCAATTTTTCCGAATATACTCGTATTAAAAATTAATAGCAATATGAGTATATAGGGTGTGTGAAATATTTTATCCACCTCTACTACATTTTTTTAAAAATTACAAAAATGTTTTTAATGCATTTAAACTAGACTAATTCCTGACATGATAATGTGCTGCAATTTTAAAATGTACATAAATTTAATTATTATCGATAACATGAATAGTATCGATACGTAAACATCACATCACTACAATTAGATAGGATTTATGTTACATTTAAACGTCCGTAGGCGTGTTGATGTTAGTGCAGTACATCAATCATGCAAGCCTCCATTTTGCATCGACAATAAGTCAATCGGTAAACCATCTTCTATCAGAAGTTGATATATACAAATTAGAACTTAATGTCTCTTTTATAAATAGAAGGAATTAACATAAAAAAAAACAAAGTACCAATGATTGTGCTGATAAGTTCAAGGTTTACAAAGTATAACGTCTTAGGGGAAAAGAATTTCCGGTCAGGGAATACGAAAAGTTTCGACTTCTCTGAAAGACGGAACAGTCTGAAGGTCTTCATTCTACCGCAGTAGTATTGTCCGGTAAAGTTTCTATGCTTTATGTGCTAAAATATGCACATATTGTTTTTAATTCTTGTGTAAATGTTTACCAGTTTTTAAGAAAATTGCGCGAGCGGATTTTCACACAGTTAATGAGATTAAGTACTTTAGTTTGTGTTGGACCTTGATTTCAAAAATATGTACGTATTCGTCAATAACATGTATTCATGGAAGCATACATAGACATTTTTAAAACTGAAAGCGAATACAAATTTCTGTTGCTTGATACATTAAGCTGTACAGAACTAATAATAGATTAGACATGTCCAAAAAGAAAACAATAAAAAAAATATTATAAAATATCTCATATTCTCGAATATAATTTTTTTGTAAATGATTTAGATTACTGACATATTTAATTGCTTTACCTTTTTAAACGCGTTCAATAAAAGTATAGCTTACCATTTGACACACCAAACTAATTGCTTCGTTCCAGAGAAAGTGCTATCGAATAAATTCGAACGGCTAATGGTATATGACCTTATCTGGAATATACGAGCGCTGCCAAACATTTAATGCTGGAATAAAACCAGTGTTAAACTTTAAAAGCATTCGTATTGGCAAGTCGGGGAATAAATTCCGAATTGTAACACGGAAAACGGAAAATAGGATGTAACGTGGCGATATTTTATACATTTGTACGTTTAAAAACAAGCTATAGTTCAAATCTGTTTAGGATAAAACGGATTTTGATTCCCAACCCATTTTGGAATGTATGACGCTTTAACGCAATGAGGTCGAAATCAAGTCATAGGATTATTACATGGTAGATAGATTGTATAGACAGTTTGACAAGGTCTGAAGTGGGTAACGAATTAAATTCTTTAAGTATGTATACCTAAATGGATCAAACAAGTCTCTAACGAACCAAGATCAAAGCGTTTCCTTACATATAACTAGAGGTTAGCATACTTAAGTAAATAATGTCTGACGCGTAATTATTTAGTTAATGCTTCTGCTTTGTACGTTAGATTTAATTTTAAACTAGCTTTTGCCCGCGACTCCGTCCGTGTGGAATTAAAAAAGTAGCCTATGTGTTCTTCCAGACTATCCTCTACATCTATACCAAATTTCATCGACATCCGTTCAACCATTTAGGGTACAAACTCTAACAAACATCCATCCATCCATCCAAACTTTCGCCTTTATAATATTAGTATGAAGTATGGTTGTACACAATATCAGTACATTATCTCAACGACTTTTTAAGTGACGTATTTTGAAGGGTTTCTAGAAATAAAATATCAAAGAATGTAGTGTAATCAAGAAGAATCCAATAAGCAGCCACAATGAATGTATTAAATTTTGATCAAAAAGGTGACCCAGCACAAAAATTTGCTAGAAACTATTTGCTAGAGACTTTTCGGTGTATATACGCCTTTTTTTTGTTGTCGGGGGAAATCTTCAAAAGATACCTTGCCCTCTAAGGGGAAGGCAGGGTTATGTAGGATTTGACCCACTAAAACCCCTTCGTTGGCCAACCTCTAGTGACAAAGTCGAAGGTTCCGGGATCTCCAAGGAACACACTGGAACCTTCGGCACTCAAACTCTCCCTGTGGCTCCACGATGTTACGGCAACAAAGGACCACTCTATGTTACCGTGTATAATGTACGCCTAGTGCACAAATCTAATACAAATTATGTCGATGTTTTACTACATACTGTTTATTTTCAAAAGAATAAAATGATGATTGTATGTTACAGTAACAATGAACTGAGTACAAGCCGTTGCAAGAGGTTATTGGCATTTCAATATGATTGACATCTGAGCAACACATCCGCCTATTACACCGTTGCGTAATGACCAGTCTGGACGATCTTAGATTAACGATAATCGCGCTCGTTTGTTGTTGCTTGTTATTGTGTTAGGAGAATTTATCTGTTCACATCGATAATATTGTACTCGTGAACTAAAACATAACATCTGACATTTAGACGTCACATTACATTGTATAAATTATATCCTCCACGCACTAATCTTACTACTTACTGATGTTATAAATGCGAAAGTTTAGATGGATGGATGTGTGGATGTTTGTTAGAGTTTGTAGCCTAAACTGCTGAACGGAACTCATTGAAATTTGGCATAGATGTAGAGGATAGCCTGGAAGAACACATAGGATACTCACTTTTGTTTTTTTAATTCAACACGGACGGAGTCGAGGGCGAAAGCTAGTTTATCCTATTTAAAGGGTTATTTAATTAAGTATTTTAAATGCAAAAACATTACACGGTTATAATTAAACGTACAAAACACAACATATATCAAATATAAAGTACATACGAATCTGTTATTCGCATTTGTATATACAAGAACACTATTCTAACACAAATTGGCAAAACATAGCAGGATCATTCATTTAACTGATGTTTTGTTCATTAACGAAATTTCAATACGGGAATGTAGAATAACTAGAAACAAACCTTAGTCAAATGTTATTCCGATGTTAATTACATATTAGTTTATTTAATGAGCTATTATATCATATTTCGTTATTATTTTCATAATATGTTCGTTTCCAATTGTTTATATAAAAAGCCAATCACCATAATTGTGATTTAACCCTCTTATGGCAGACTAATGGAACGACATTCAAATTTGTAACAGTCTTGAAAGCCTTTAAAGGTATTTAAGGCATCTACGAAGCGAATTGTTACAGATTATTTTTAGTAAGACTACGCCTACAGGTAGAGCTCTAAAACTTGTGAACTTCTGTGGAATAATAAAGATATTTTTCCAATAGTCCGCAGTTAGAGTTTACAGCCTACACGAAATTATATAATTAAGCAATCTCACTTAAATGAAAAACTTTAAAAGATCACTTGATAATTTTTCACAAAACGATCGATAGATCTTCCACTAAGCCAGTGCCTGTGATAAAATAAATCAAACTAATATTATAAATGCGAAAGTTTAGATGGATGGATGGATGTTTGTTAGAGTTTGTAGCCTAAACGGCTGAACGGATCTCGATAAAATTTGCTATAGATGTAGAGGATAGACTGGAAGAACACATAGGCTACTTGCGTTTGTCTTTTTTTTTAATTCCACGCGGACAAAGTCGCGGGCGAAAGCTAGTATAAATATAATATAAAATACGGAATGTCTATCCAAAGAGCAGTATTTATCTACATTTACACCGTGTAACTCTACCTCATATTTGTCTGTAATGTAAAACTTTAAATGCCGCGTCACACTAATGGAATTAGACCGCACTGCGCGGTAGCGAGGCGAGCAAATGTTATAAAGTCAGAACTTCCACCAATATAGCAATTTAAAGTTTTAGTAATGAACCTAAAGAAAACGATGATAGTGAAAG
>LD699928.1:1043892-1056023 GCA_003118335.3 Papilio memnon
GAACATCTTTGAGGCTTTTAATTTATGAATATCATTAATTATTCAGATCTTAGCTATTTACAATTCAATATGACGTAATAAAGGTAAATTTATGCCCAAGTCGAAAAGTTCTTTAACATTTAACGGACATTGAAAACAATACAATTAATTCAAAGTCTACGGACAGGAACTGGGAAACAATTTCACACAAATTGGATTATTAATCTTATAATAATGAATTTTAAAGGAAAATTAAAAGCCTCTTGTTATTTGTGGTGTTTATTGCAATTATTTTCAATACTAATATTATGAAGAACAAAGATCTGTTTGTTTGCATTTGAAAAATTATCCCTGGGTGATCTTACTAATGTTATAAATGCGAAAGTTTAGATGGATGGATAGATGTTTGTAAGAGTTTGTAGCCTAAACGGCTGATCGGATATGGATGAGGTTTGGCATAGATGTAGAACATAGTCAGGAAGAACACATAGGCTACTTTTTTTAATTTCACACGGACGGAGTTGCGGGCAATAGCTACTAATGTTATAAATCCGAAAGTTTAAACGGATGTTTGTTAAAGTTTGTAGCCTAAACGGCTGAACGGATTTCGACGAAATTTGGCATAGACGTAGAGGATAGTCTGCAAGAACAAGTAGGCTACTCAGTTTTTTTTTTTTTTAATTCCACGCGGACGGAGTGGCGGCCGAAAGCTAGTACACTTATAAATATTGCCACGATAAATAATAAAATAGTTTTTCAGTTAGATTGCTTGCTAAAACTTGGCACTTTCAGGTAACTATTCTTATTTCGTTGAGCTAAAATGTCAAGACGTAACCCACAAAGTATTCAGCTGTTAGATTTACATTTGTTCGTGGCTGTCGGTAAAGTTCCATCTCGCCCGAGGCGTGTCGCAAGGCGTTTCTTCGTATCTTCTTTGCCATACATTTTAACAATTCGACACTTTTCTGGACTTTTGTGGAAATCTTTCACGCCGGTATTCAGTTAAAACGAGAAAGAATTTTGCAATTCTGATATCTTTATTTATTTTATTTTCTAGGATAAAACAATATCTATAGATTTTTAAAAGGAAACCATAATAAGATAAGTAAATTTTGTAGTTTTGAATATTTTTAATAATATAAGTTGATTAATCAAACCTTGTTGGCTAGATTACACAATTTTGAGGTTGTTGTACATTTAAGCTCACACTACAAACAGCGCCTGTCAAATTAATCACAGCAACGTGTTGCGGCATGCTTACATTTGAAGTGCATTGCTATGTCTTGTGTTTCAGGCATTGTTACTAGATGTTTACTTGATTTTCTATTCAACACCTATAATTATATAATTTATTTGACGACCTTAATCGAGTACTTATTTAAATTATTCTTCAAGATTCCACACTCTTACAATTTAAGGGTGCTACGTATAGTTTTCAAATTTCCAATGTATCTGTTCGAAGCTCGAAGTTTTCCAACAAACATTCGTCTTGGCTTCGACTGCAACTTGTTCGATACACTGTAGGTTGTTATAAACTTTGTCATTTATTGTCGTTTTGCATTGTCTTGTAAGACAAGCCTGTCTCGTCTGATTTGTAACGCAACTAAAGAGGTAGAGGTTATGAATTATATTTAGCACTAGCTGTTGCCCGCGACTTCGTCCACGAAATATTAACATAAAAAGTAGCCTATAATATGCCCGTCTGTCAGCTACCCTTCAGAGAAAGTCCGGTCGAAATCAGCCCAGCCGTTTCGGAGATTACCCGAAACAAACGCGGCTTGCTGACAGACAGACAGACAGACATACAATTTTTTTACATGAGATGTTCGTTATCAGCAACGCAAATACATCATCTTTCCGAAATCTGGAATTTTTCTTTTATTACAAACAGACACTCCAATTTTAATATATGTATAGATAGATAATTTAATCCCTGTAGCTCAAACTTAAACTTTTTTAACAAAAGATGGCACTTGAGTTAAAAATTCGTAGATGCTAACACGTTGGCGTAACACATTTTTTCCTACACTATAATATACTAGCTGTTTCTCAAGACTTCGTCCCCGTGAAATTAAAAAATTAATTCTCTCACAATTAGAAAGGTAATTTATCTGTAAATAACATCGGATATATTTTTTTAATTTCATGCGTATGAAGTCGCGAGCAGCCAGTGCTAGATAAATTGATGCAAGAAAAATTCTTAGTAAAACTAACTACTCGATAGTAAATTCAACAAACACTGATTACCATTATCATTGCATATCTCTTAATCAGAACTTGATAACAAATCCATATAAATTATATTTTTCCCTGTTTATCAGTAGACGTTAAGCAAGATAGTAAAATGTCCTACAACTTTACAGGCGATGTAGAAAACATCAATTCTCGTCAATTTGAATTTATTAGTGAAGTGATAAATAAAAATGGATACAAAGGAACAGATGTGAAAATACAAAATGTTGGTAAGAAAGGTGATAATTACGGTTCACGTGTTAAAAGAATCGAAGTAAAATTTGAAGATGGGAAAGAATTTAAAATGATAGTAAAAATTGCACCCGAAGACTCGATAATGAGAGATCAAATAAATGCGAACGATTTATTCAAGAACGAAACTCTAATATTTAATCAATTATTACCGAAATTAAGAGAAATACAAGAAAAATTTGGTGTACCAGATGAAGATTTATTCAAATATCCCATTTGTTATGGGACAAACGATGAATTGACAAATGAAATAATACTACTGGAAGATCTAGAGATGCGTAATTTTCAAATGCTAGATAAAACAACACCATTAACCAATGAAGCTGTTAAACTTATACTTAGAGATCTGGCAAACTTCCATTCTTTGTCATTCGTCTTGAAAAACAAAAATCCTGAGTTATTTAATAAGTTTATGGGAACGTTAGTGAACGCAACGATAAACGAGAAAACGATTGCCCAAACTCAAATGTTTTTCTCGCATACACTACATGATTTGAAGTCTATATTTGATAATGACCGATATAAGAATGTTATCGCTGATATCACACAATATTTGGTGAAGAATTGGATGAAATTAATGAAAAGTGACGCAGGGTCGAAGTACAGCGTTATCCAGCACGGTGATTTATGGACTAATAATATTATGTTTCAGATGCAGGTTAGTATTTAATTAAACATGAAAAAACTTAAATAAGAATGTTATTTAAAATAATTCAAACCACTTATATAATACTTTTAATTCTCCAACATAGATAAAAAAGACGAAAGTTGTTCCCAATTTTGGTGGAACTTATGAAAATACTAAAAATCCATTACCAATAATAAAAAAAACACACATATTAAACGCTAAATTGTAACGTTTGTTTGACTCTTAGAGCGTGCGCACACCTGAAACTAAACTATCCCACAACTGTTTAGTCTCGCTTTGATTCCTATGAGCTTTCCATATAAGCTGCGCACACTACTCGATTTTTAGTTGTGAATTGGTTGCGAAACAATCGACAATCGCATAACAGTTGTGCGACAATTTAATCAAAGGTGTTCCCCCGCTTTTACTCTATTGTCATTAAGGATTTTATATAAGAACTTTAAATCAGACCAGGTACTAATCTAGAATTATTACTTTCCAGGGAAATGATCCTACAGACTGCATATTCATAGACTACCAGCTCTCACGAGATAGTCTTCCAGTCTCAGACATCCACTATTTACTATTTAGTTGTACAGACTATCAAACAAGATCTAAACATTACAATGAATGGATGGACTACTATCACTCGGAACTGGAAAGATATCTCTCATATTTCGATCTTAAAGTAAACTACATTTATCCGAGAGATAAATTCGATGCTGATTTAAAAAGATACGGTAAACCTGGACTTGGAATAGCATTTATTATGGTCAATTTTGCACTCAGACAGACACAAGAAGCGCCAGATCTAACAAATATAGACGGAACTAACCTACCAGATAATCTTAAAGTGGGATCACTTATGGATAAAACTGTTGAATCGATTAAGGAACGTGTGGAAGGTCTTATTGAAAGCTGTTTTGAGTTCGGATATTTACCTGAACCATCAAAGGCAACGTTTAAATAATTATTCATGAAACTGTTAAATATGTTTTTGTACCTATAAGAATATTTTCATAAACTTTATAATAAAATTTACACATTAAATGTAAAAATAAGTTGTATTAACAATTTGTCAATTTGGTAGCAATATTTAACACTGCAGTTATTATGCATTTACACGTAGCGCCTGCTGAATTACAACGAGCAACGTGTTGCAGCTGGTCGCAGAAAAAACACAACATCGTAAATGTCTTGGGATTTCATGGTTGTAGAGAAAGTTACATTAAGATTATTACTTATTAGCTTTCCGTACGCGTGGAATAAAAAAAAACAAACGTAATATGTGTTCTTCCAGACTGTTCTCTACATCTATACCAAATTTCATCGAAATCCGTTCAGCCCTTTAGACTACAAACACTTACAAACATCCATCCATTCATCTAAACTTTCTACTCGTACAATATTAGCACTATGGCATGGCTTACGTATTTTAAAAAGTAAACGCAATGTTGAAATATAAATGTACCTGAAGGAGTATTTATGGATTGACGTAATTGGGACAATATCGATAAAAATTATCGTATCATATCTATAAACGTAAAAATGATAAAATCCAAAATAAATCATGTACAAAAATATTTGACTGCTTCTTACATTTCAACAATAGTCGAAGGTGATATAAAAATGGTTTACTACTTTAAAGGTGAAATAGAAGGCATTACTGAAACTCAATTTGAAATCCTAAGTGAAGTGTTAAAAAAACAAAAGTGCAATAAAGGAACAATCTTAGTTGGCAACGTCGGAAAGATAGGAGATAATTATGGTTCACATGTTAAAAGATTTCAAGCAACTTTACAAAACGGCAATGAATTTAAAATGATAGCGAAAATTGCACCTAAAGTTATGATACTACGTGATGAGAAGAATATAAATGATATATTTAAGAACGAAATTCTAGTAATTAAAGAGTTACTTCCTAAATTTAGAGAACTACAAAAAGGTGCTAATATACCTAAAGAAGACATTTTCAAATACGCTTTTTGTTATGGAACATGCGAAACAGCTGGAAGTGAAATGATCCTTCTAGAAGATTTAGTTCAATCAAATTATACGATGTTAGATAAATCCAAACCTTTGAATAATGAACATGTTAAAATTATTTTGAAGAATTTAGCCAACTTTCATGCTTTATCCTACGCGCTGAGGGACCAGGAACCCCAGACGTTGAATAAATTTATAGGTACATTAGTAAATGCAACTGTTGATCCAAAATCTATAACTGAAACAGAACAATTATTCGAGAAAACTTTAAACGATTTACTGACAATATTTGATGATGATAAATATAAAGAAATAATAACGGATGTAATGCAAAATTTAATTAAATGTTGGTTAAGATTTATGACTATAGATTCTGGTTCAAAACACAGCGTAATTCATCATGGTGATTTGTGGACAAACAATGTTATGTTTCAAATAAAGGTTAGTATTTCCTCATTTTAAGACTCAAAAATATTTTATGCCTTTTTATCTTTAATCCCTAAAGGTTAACTAATTAACGAAGTATTTCAAACCATACTGTAGACATCTATTAAACCAAAACTTATTAATCTTCCAGTTTAATACAATCTCTACAGTCAAGTAACTTTTTAGTACGAGTATAATTAAAAAACATCTTTTTATCAGAATCTATTTCTCTTTCAGAATAATCACCCCCTTGAATGTATATTTATAGATTATCAACTCTCTCGAGATAGCCTCCCCGTTTCTGATTTACATTACTTCATATTCAGCTGTACCGACTATGAAACCAGATCACAGCACTATCATGAATGGATGAATTACTATTATTCGGAATTAGACAGATATTTGAATTATTATGATCTCAAAGCTGATTGTATTTATCCCAGAGATAACTTTGACGCTGATTTAAAAAGATACGGCAAATATGGATTGGGGATTTCTTTCTTAATGGTCAATTTCTTGTTGGGACAAAAACAGAAAGCAAACTTACCAGATGTGCAAAGTATGAACGGTGAAGTTATAGTAAAAGAAGGAAAATTATTAAACGATAATTTAGAGACGGTAAAAGATCGTGTGGTAGGTCTTATTAAAACCTGTTTAGAATGTGGTTATTTATCTTAATTTCTAGAATAATTAGTTTCTAATTTAATTTGATAACATTGAGGATGTTTCACAGATTATTGAAAATTATAATCATATACTACATATAATACTAACGAGAATTTAACAATATTTTATTAAATGTAAATGGTAATAGTCTAGTTTTGTATTCTTGCCAACCTATATGCAAAAATATGATTGTGGGTTTTTACAATTTACAAGTGATAAGAATTATATTTTTCAATCGAATCTTTATTTTAAATTTGCCTTATCAAGGAAAATTACGAAAATTGTTTTTTTATCAAAAATATTATTACGACATATCTAAAGATAATGATCAATGTAAGATAATGAAAGTGTATAAATGTGGTTGATAGCATAAATTAGGAATAAACAATAAATGTAACAAAAATGTACGAATTTAAAGGTGAATTACAAAATTTAACTACAAGGCAACTAGAATTTATTAGTGATGTGCTCAGAAAACATCAATATGTAGGAACAGAAGTTTGTGTAGAAAATGTTGGAGAGAAAGGTGACAACTACGGTTCTCAAGTCAAAAGGATTAAAGTGCAGTTTGGAAATGGTAAAGAGTTTAAAATTATAGCGAAGATATTGCCAAATAATATGAAACAAAATGAAATAGTAAATTTAATATTTATGAATGAAATCATTATGTTCAATGAAGTACTGCCTAAGTTTAGAGAGTTGCAAGAATATGTCGATATTCTTGAAGAAGATTTATTCAAATACCCTGTTTGTTACGGAGCTCTTAATGAAATAGACAATGAAATCATATTGATAGAAGACCTGGAAATGTCTAATTTTACAATGTTAGAAAAAATGAATACATTAAACAATGACACAGTAAAACTTGTACTTAAGAATATAGCAAACTTACACTCCATGTCTTACGTATTAAAAAACAAAGAACCACAATTAATAAACAAATTGTCAGAATCATTATTTGATCCAATGTTTAATTCAAAAAATATAACTCAGCCTGAAGTATTCTTTGATGGTGTAATACAAGATTTTAGGACAATGTTTAACACTAGCAAATATAAAGACATTATAATAAATGTTATGGAAAATTTTGTTAAAACTTGGAAGAAACTCATCTCAAGCGACAGAGGTTCAAAATACAGTGTTATTCTACACGGAGATTTATGGACTAACAATATCATGTTTCAGATGCAGGTATGCAATCAAGACATTTTTTTCATAATTACTGTGTTACTAAAATCATTTTAACCAATAGGAAAAAAGCACGGGTCATCATCTCTATGTTCTTATCCCACTTACGTACGGTCAATTCACCAGGTTTTCATCTTTCAAACGATCTACTTTTCGTCATTTCAGTTGACACACTCTCCTTTTTGTAAGTAATTAACAAAAATATGTAGCAAAGAACTTGAATTGGTAAGGATTTCAAGTACCAGAATCATATCTTAGCTATTAGGTACTTTGCAATAACAAATAGTAAAGAAATTGTGTATCTTTCAGAATGGATCACCAGTCAACTGCACATTCATCGATTACCAAATGTCTCGAGAACTTATCCCAGTGGCCGATATTCATTATTTTATATTTAACTGTACAGATTACAAAACTAGATCCAAGCATTATCACGAATGGATGGATTACTATCATTCAGAACTTGAAAGATATTTAGATTATTTTAATCTTAAAGTTCAATACATTTATCCTAGAGACAAATTTGATACTGATTTAAAAAGATATGGTAAAGCTGCGTTGGGTTCTTCATTTTTTGTATTAAATTTATCGTTAAGAGAATCACAAGAAGCACCTGATTTAGTGATGAAGGAAAACATGGAAGGAAATGAACAAATACCTCAATTCCAAATGGAAGCAGTGAAAGATGTCACTTTTGTAATAATTAAAGATCGTATAGAAGGTTTGATCGAAAGCGCCTTTGATTATGGATATATATCTGAGATACAACCGTTCTTCTAATAAATGTGTTTCTTATACTTCATTGTTTTATTTACTACATCAAATTTTCTGTCATGTTATTTAAAACGTGAGATTAGGCACATTTTTAGTTCGTTTGAAATTTAAAATATTATATGAATGACATTTATTCATAAAATTTTATCTTTAGACTTAACAAAAACACTAATTAAGTTTTATTTGCTATTCCTAAATAGAAGTGAACTCTAAAAAAACTGCAAAATAAACTTATATTCGTGCGCCTGCAAAATTACTCTTAGCAAAAGAATTTGTTTGTTACCTCTTACACCTTTGCGAACAATACTTGAAAAACGAATTCATACATTTGCCAATCGTGCAATCTAGGACAACATTAAAGGCTTCTTATAATTTATCAGTCAATTAGGACAATACAAATTAGTCATAGGGGGGCATATCTTAAGAACAAAGTAATCAAATCCTAGATAACAACTGTTTATAAATATCGCAGAATAATATTGATCGTCATTGTCATACATTTGACTACTAGACAATACAAGCAAAATGACTTACAATATTAAAGGAGATCTGGAAAATGTAACTGAGCGACAGTTAGAATTTTTACGTGATGTGCTCAGTAAACAAAAATACTTAATACAAGATGTGTCCTTAGAAAATGTTGGTGAGAAAGGTGACAACTACGGTTCTCAAGTTAAAAGAATCAAAGTTATGTTTGAAAATAATAAAGAGTTGAAAATGATAGCAAAAGTGAGGCCGGATAGTATGAAAATACAAAACGAAACAGTGAATTCTGTATTCATCAATGAAATTGTCATGTTCAATGAAGTACTTCCAAAGTTTAAAGAGCTGCAAGAAAGCATATGTGTTCCGAAAGAAGAATTATTTAAATATCCCCATTGCTATGGAGCTCTTGATGAAAGAGACAATGAGATTATACTGTTAGAAGATTTAGCTGTTACCAATTTTATTACGTTGGACAAAATTAAACCATTAGACAATAATATAGTGAAAATTGTTCTTAAAAATATGGCGAACATGCATTCTTTGTCATATGTTTTAGGAACAAAGGAACCTGTATTTTTCAATAAAGTTTTGGATACTTTATTTCATCCATTTTTCCACTCTAATCAGTCAGAAATCCTTTTGGAGAAAATAGTGAACGATTTTGATGCTATTTTTGAAACTAGCAGATATCGAAATATTATTATTGATGTGATGCAGGATTTAGTTAAATCACATATGAAATTAATGTCAAGTGATAACAAGACGAAGTACAGTGTTATTCAGCACGGAGATTTGTGGACCAACAATATTATGTTTCAAATACAGGTATGCTCTAACATATATCCTACGAATCATAATCTAGTGTTTATTTAAGTGTAATTGCTTCGTTATATTTGTTTTTGTTCTTGTTAAACACTCATATTTGTTTTTATCAGATATCTATGTACCAATACTGTACTAATTGGAAATTTTCTTTCAGGGTAAACAACCAAGTGTGTGTATATTCATTGACTATCAACTCTCCAGAGATAGCCTTCCAGTTTCTGATATTCTTTATTTCATCTTAACTTGCACAGATTATAAAACACGATCAAAGCATTACTATGAATGGATCGATTTCTATCATTCAGAGTTAGACAGATATCTATCATATTTCGATCTTAAAGTAAACAATATATATCCAAGACAAAAGTTTGACGTTGATTTAAAAAGATATGCTAAATCTGCCCTGGGTATGTCATTTTTTGTATTAAACTTTTCATTAAGATCATCCCAAGAAGCTCCGGATTTAGTGATGACGGATATTGAAGGAGCTCAGCAAATACCTCAATTCAAAATGGGCGAATTAACCGACGAAACCTTTGAAGCAATCAACGAACGAGTCGAAGGAGTTATTGAAAGCTGTTTTGACTTCGGATACCTAACTGATGTACAAAGAATATAATTATAATAAAACCCTGCCATTATCTATAACTTTTATTTTTAACTAGCTTTCGCCCGCGACTCCGTCCGCGTGATATTAAAAAAACCTATTTGTTCTAAACCTATGTAAAAAGTAGCCTATGTGGTCTTTCAAGACTATCCTCTACATTTATGCCAAATTTCATTGAGATCCGTTCAGCAGTTAGTAGACTTGTATGCTATAACTGTTGGCACCCAAAAGATTACCACAAAGTAGTTTTGTATTGATTACCACAAAGTAGTACGATACTATAGTATCGTCGTAATTAAAGCAAAACTTAAGTATTATAATACTAAATTAAAAAATCCTTATATGTAATTTCGCAATGTTACATTTTTGACTAATATCTAATGAGGTACTAAATGTTTAGATCTTTACAATTATTCAACGATTAAGACCTATACCGATTAGTCATATCATAGCTTATCTAAATACAACCGTAATCAAACTTCGATAGTGGAAAAATATATAAATAACGTTGAAGCTGTTCCTTATAGTGATAAAACTTGTATAAATTATAGCAAAATGTCTTACGAATTTCAAGGAGAATTAGAGAACATAAATCAGCGACAAAAAGAATTTATTAGTGAAGTGCTAAGAAAACAGAACTACACAGGGAGTGATGTGATTGTAGAAAACATTGGTAAGAAAGGAGACAATTATGGCTCTCAAGTTAAAAGAATTAAAGTACAGTTTGATAATGGCAAAGAGTTTAGAATGATAGCGAAAATACTCCCAGATGCTCTGAAAGGACAAATTCAATTAACTGCAAATTATATTTTCCATAATGAAGCTCTTTTATTCAATGTAGTATTACCAAAGATTAAGCAGATTCAAGAAAAATTTGGTTTACCTGAAGAAGATATATTCAAATATCCATTATGTTATGGGACTATGGTAGAAACAGATAATGAAATAATATTACTAGAAGATCTGATTATATCAAATTTTACAATGTTGGACAAAACTAAGCCATTGAATAATGAAACGGTAAAACTTGTCCTCAAGGATGTGGCCAACTTTCATGCAATGTCGTATGTATTGAGAAACAAAGAACCACAAATGTTGGAGAAACTAATGGAATCGTTGGTGAACCCTATGTTCGATCCAGAGAATATGGCACAATCTCAGGTATTTTTCGAACAAATTGCAAGAGATGTGATAGAAATTTGTCAGAGTAGTAAATATAGAAATGTCATCAGTGATATCATGCAAAATATGATCACACCGTGGAAGAAATTATTGACAAGTGATGCGGGCTCAAAATACAGTGTTATTCAACACGGAGATTTGTGGACTAACAATATTATGTTTCAGGTTCAGGTATGTCACAAATTTTATTTAAAAAAATATTTTAGCATTCATCTCCGCTATTAAATGATGTTCTCTCATCAAAAATACAATGTAATACTTGTTGCAATAAATAGTAAACTAACGAATACAGTTTTACAATTCATTAAAATCTAAGTCACATTTTGTTAGCAATATGTTTTTATCTTAATTTTGTTCTTCTAAAAATAACTTATATGAAAAATTTATATTTTTCAGAACAACCAACCAACTAAGTGCATATTTTTAGATTACCAAATGTCTCGTGAAAGTCTTCCAGTTTCCGATATCCATTATTTCACATTTAATTGCACAGACTATGAAACAAGATCCAAACATTACTATGAATGGATGGATTACTATCATTCGGAATTGGACAGATATTTAAATATTTTCGGTCTCAAAGCTAACTACATTTATCCTAGAGATAAATTCGATGCTGACCTTAAAAGATACGGCAAAGCAACGTTGGGTACATCATTTTTTGTATTGAATGTTACATTGAGAGAAGCGCAGGAAGCAGGTGATTTGGTAATTGAAGAAAGCGAAGACGGAACCGAACAAATACCGAAATTTAAAATGGGAGCTATTATGGAGAAAACTCAAGATACTATAAAGAATCGAATTGAAGGACTTGTT
This sequence comes from Papilio memnon, assembly GCA_003118335.3. Taxonomy (NCBI): domain Eukaryota; kingdom Metazoa; phylum Arthropoda; class Insecta; order Lepidoptera; family Papilionidae; genus Papilio; species Papilio memnon. The sequence goes on from LD699928.1 coordinate 1,055,940, forward strand.
GAAAGTTGTTTTGAATTTGGTTATTTGAATAAGAATCTGCTTTCTTAAGAATTTTATTTAAATTAAATTGTAATTTCTAGCTCA
>LD699928.1:1119993-1133327 GCA_003118335.3 Papilio memnon
CCGGGTTTTCGTCCTCCAAATAACTCTGCCATCCATCATCTGTCATCACACCCTTCTTGATCATGTCACCTTTCACGCAATTAATCCATCTCTTTCTAGGTCTACCTCTACCGATGTACCCCTCCACATTCATAACTAATTTCCTTCTTGTTACATGTAATCTCATTATTATAAAGGTTTATAACTCAAAGGTAATCAAATAATTTCTCATTTATATTGAATTTTCACTGTGTCCTAAAAATTACCCTAAGTGTTTTAGATATAAATGAGAATTAAAATTACATACCTGGGAATACTGGCAATGGAATTCTGCTATTCTTCGTAAGTAATCCAAATTTATCAGAAGTGACTGGTGTGTTTAAAGGTGCTCCCTTCTCTTTCCAATCAGGGATAAGTTCATTCAATGCTATCGGATCCACGCAGGCTCCTGACAATATATGCCCTCCGATTTCAGCTGCCTTTTCTAACAAGGTCACTCTTACTTCCTGAAAGATGAGATACAGAGATTTTAATTAATGCAAATATTAATTAAAAAAGAGGTAATTTAGATATTCAATATGTATAAAATGTAGTGTTTTTAAAGAATGGTTACACACTATGTTTTTTGGATAATTCATAAATATTGATTTGCATTTTTTTTAAATATGATCAGCCAGAAATGGATAACAATTTTTTTTTCTGGTACTTATGAGATAACCTTATATATTGCTGGCTGAATAAGAAAAACCCTTTTAATTTTATTCTGTTAAGACTACCACTTTATGCAGTTACACCATACTGAAGTTTCAAGACAAACTGCCCAGTGACTTATAACCAGACAGGAAGTCAAATAAATAAACTCCTTATTTTATGATCCAACATTACTCCAGATAGATTGACATTAAAAATAAAAGTGATAAAAAAGCTTGTCGTTGACTTTTAACTATTTAAAACAACAATATAACTTACAGCCCCCTTTTCTTCTGCTATCTGTCTCGCTCTGATTGCAGCTGCCATTCCCGCTGGTCCTCCACCAATAATGAGGATATCGGTCTCCTCTGCCACTCGCTCCATATTTATATCTACAACACATTAAGAATCTTACTAACTTTAACTTCCATTTTCTAGTTATACTATATATCAGTTTAGTTAATATTACTGTTAAAGATACTTGATATAAATACATATATTTATTTTAACTAACCTTGACACTAATGAGAAACTTTAACAGTAAAATCATTTTTTAAAATAGTCGAATGGCAAATGTTTAATTTAAAACTCAAACAAAGATAGGGTGTAGTGACGTTGATTAATTTAAACATGTTCGAAAAATAACGTTATCTCAATTCAGAATTACTCACCTTTCCATCTTGGGTCTTTATCACGGGGATACACTGTATAGTGGGTTGTTATTTTTGGATAAACGTCTGAATACAACCTCCTGGCTGCATTTGTTAGCCTCCCCACTGGAAAATAAAAAAAATATTAGCGAAAAACAAAAACCAAAACATTGGACCAATCAATGAACTTTGTACTTTGATATTTATTATGACATTGCGTAAGTGTTCTAATGAATATATCGATACGCAAACTCTTTTATAATGAAAACTATTTAAATTTAAAGCCATATACTAAAATAAAAATAAAGTTTTAAGTTTTAACTCCACAAACAGCTGACGATAAGTTAGTGCTAAAGTTAAATATACCTTTAACTAAACTTAGCTTGGTAACAAAAACTTGCAAGAATATCATAAGAATAGAACACAATTAATTTTTTAAGTAAGAAATACGTATTAAGAATATTTTATTCACCCTTGCGAGCCGAACTAACAATCGCTGTCGCCATCTTTACAACAACATCCGTTCCGTTCCGGAATTCAATTCGCTGTCGACTTGTTGGCTTATGTTGACTGAACTTGTGCTTCCCACTCACAAAACTAGAAATAATTATAAATGCAAAGTCCAAAACGACATTTTAAGAAAATAATTTACCGCGGATATAAACATGGAAGTTTTCCACGTTTATTTGTAAAACTATGTTTTTTTTTTGGATAATTCGTAATTGATCAAAGTTACATTTAACGTTTTAACACCAAAAGTGAAATGTTACTCTCTGTGAAATGAAACGTTTCGTATTAATTTGGCGGGAAACTTTAAAACAAAAGTTAATTGTTATTTGATTTGATCTTAAAAATAAAATAATTTGCTTTCCTAAAACTACTTCGTTTATATGGTAATTGTAGAATTATATTTCATGCATATTGATCAGGTATTTTCATGTTATGATTTTAATGTTTTACAAAGATCTAGTTCAATAAAAAGAAAAATGATTCATGAAAGTACATGAAGAATGCAGAAATAAGATTCTTTAATATTCGATTTCGCTTTAAAAAAAACCTAGAGGCTATATTTAATGACAACCGTTTTGATTACAAGGGCCTGACAAATATTTTTATTTCTTTCCCTAGTGTAGTGTATGTCTACAGTCATATCAAGTTCAAAATTTCTTCAATTTGGGTAAATTAAAACAAGTCGTTAATTTAGAACACGAGTTTATTAGAGAAGCTTAATAATAATATGTGCGTAGTTTTAGTAAATGACAATTTATTTGACGGGCTTCATCTGCCACAGGCCATCGTTCAGGTAATGGAAGTTCTCGATTCCAACGCCTTTATTCACTTTGGCTCTGAAAAAAGAAATCATAACCTCAAAAAGCTTATTAATAAAGGGGGATATGGACAGTGAAACTTATTACTGCTTCTTAAATAATAAAGTGGGAATAAATTTACAATATAAAGCTTGTTATACTGTCACTTATAATTTTTACCATAGCATACAACTTAAGTGTCGAGAGAGAGAGAGCAGAGAATATTCCTTGTAGAACTAAAGATGGCTAACTAGAATTGAAGAATTCTATTCTGTTGTGCAACTAAACAAAAACAAAACTGAACTGGCTGGAAAAACAATTGACAATCGCACAACAGTTGTGCATTGGTTTAGTTTCAGGTGTGCGCACGCTCTTTTTATATGATTACATTGGGCGGTTAACCACCTTTAGGACGATATTAACTATGAATTCTGTCTTACATATCATCTGTAGACAATGACGTCATCCCTACAGCCAGCGCGTGTTGTTTCCCTTCAGCCATTACAGCTACCGCCTGACCCTTGTCCACGGAGGACATTCGGGCCCCTGGTGACGTTAGACCGGGGCACATAATGTTGGCACCACTGAGCACGAATCGGATCGCGCCTTTATCAACTTGCTGCATCGGCAGGAAGAATGGATCTGGAAACAGATTTTTTTAATTTTAATAAGAGAAAAATCTAGAAAAGTGTTTTACAGAATTCGTAAATCTTTATTTTACCTAAAACTTAAGCGTAAGTATTTCTGATCCTTATGAAACATTTTCACCTACTTGGTAAGATCAAGTGAAAGTAAGCGTATTTTTTTTTAATTTAAGACAACAATAAAATATATATTAATATAATAGTCTTTACAAAGCTTGGTAAATATTAAGAAATGTATTCTCAAATGACGATTTATGTTTACTCTTATTAATAAATGGCAATAACTTAGAAATCATTTTATTAGGTACATTTCTTACATTTGTGCAATAACCTCAAAGTGGGCATCCACGGTCCCTCTCGGTGGCGGAAGAAGAGCAGCTCGCCTGCGCTGTTCACCATGATTTCGATGTGGTCATGGCTGGAAATATAAAAAAAAACTCTTTAATAATTGCAATAAGATATTAACAAATCCGAAAAGGCTAGTATCCATATATTTCCACAATGTGAGAATCATCACAACTTTTTTCTCTAAAACAAATGAAAAACAGCCGAATAATAATCTCTCTAATTTCTTCGGGAAATATCACTTTAGTTCTACTACAGATAACGATATTTCTAAAGCAATTTCGAAGGAACACTCCAGCCATTACCCTTTGTGTGACCTTGAGCTATTTAATAGCGCTCGTATTGCAGAGTCACGTCTAACACCATCACAATATAAGTACCATTTAACAATCCTGAATGTGTCCTTCTTGGGCAGCACTTGGTCGATGTGGTTCTCAAGATGTGGGTATAACTCAAGCAGACGAGCACGTATGCCCTTCTGCACCGAGGACTTCAACTGCTGCACTCCCGATATGCTCTCCTTCTCGTCGAATCTGAAAGTCAGATATCATTTTTAAATACACTAAAGAAGGTAAATTAAGTACTGCAGCTGGAACTGCAAGAGATACAAAGAAAGTTGAGGTCAAAGAATATTCTGCCTAAAGGAACTACGCCAGTATTTTTCTAGAACTTACTATGTCCCAGACATTGTCTAATGAAATAATTATTGTAGTCAGTAAATGCGATGTCTTTTTAGAATACTAAAAAATAGAATACGAAAAATAAAATATTATTTTGCTAGTAAGGCTACTTCAACTAACCATCTTAGTTTAAAAAAAACATCCACTATTGATGTTAACATCAATTAAGTTTTTAGACGTAATTTTTTCAAGTATCTAATGGAATATGGTTTCCATTCGAAACGGCATAGATGTTGAAACCTTGCACATTCTAATGCACAATACATTTATATTAAGTAGAATCTATAACAACGTGAAGAGTGAAATTTTAAAGGCTTCTTAGAATGTATTCCATGTATTGAAGTATTGAACCGTTCAGAGTGATTAAAACGTGTTAGGAGTACTGAAGCATATGCTGTGTGGGCGGTCGCTTAGTACATCCAATTGAGTTGCCAACTAGAGTGACCACACATCGCATACGTGTTATTTTTAAAATACAGATTTTTTATCTATATCTATACTAATATTATAAAGAGGAAAGATTTGTATTTTTGGATTTTGTATGTATTGAAATAACTCAAAAACTACCGGGCTGATTTCAAAAATCTTTCACCATTAAAAAGATACGTAATTAGTGAGTAACAGAGGCTGTATTTAACATCACGCGGGTGAAGTCGCGAGCAACAGCTAGTCTATACTAATATTATAAAGAGGAAATATTTGTATTTTTGTATGTATTGAAATAACTCAAAAACTACTGGGCCGATTTTAAAAATTCTTTCACCGTTAGAAAGGTAATTTATCTGTGAGTAACATAGGCTATATTTTTTAATTACACGCGGGCGAAGTCGCGACCAACAGCTAGTCTCTAATAAAATTGAACTTTGTACGATTGTAATAAGGTTTAATTTTATTTTAGCTGCAAGCGCATGCACTGCTGGTTGACAAATGCACCCACTTGAGGAGAAGAAAAAGATAAACATGGTAGGTTATACGACCCTACCTAAACTGCAATACAGTTTGTAACGTGTGTTTAAGACTTTTCCATAAAAACATTGATATATGGACACTGTATCTATTGCTAGAAAGTGCGTGTATACATTTATTCGTTAGCATTGCAAGCAGCTCACGTGCACGCAATGGCTTCAGAGAGCAGCCTTGTTGGACACATGACAAATGCAATACAATAGCATTAACAGGTCAAGGTAAGTTATGACGTAATTCTCATTTCATTATGGCTATTAACACATGTTCAAATATTATGGTGTTAACATTATGTAATCGAATTCCTTAAGATGTATGAGTATTGACTGATGATGGTCCTTTAATACAGTCCTACAAGCTTTAAGTAAGAAATTAGGATTTTCTTTTAGTTTAAATTAAATTAATATTTAAGACATCTACTATGTTATTACTTGTAACACAGACCATAAAATAAATAGAAAAAATCCGATAGCATAAGTTCAAATAACTTTAATCGCCAGTGGAAACAGATTTATTTCAGGTGCGGCGTTTATCACAGTCGGAATGTGTTTCAGTCACGATTCTCGTGGATTTATTGCCAATAGTAGTAGGTTTCCACTGCCAGTCCAATCTTATAAATACACATTGTCGTCTCACTCATTCGCTTTGAAGAAACAGAGACCACAATATGTGTCTATATGAGTTTTGGCTATACCCACGGTATAACTGTTTTTTTTATCGTAATTCAAGTTTGTAAATATTGATCATCAAGGAAAATAATACATTTTCTGCGTGAAATAAGCGGAATATCCACTAATTAACCAAATAAAGTTAAAAAAAATTAACTGTCAACCTCTTGACAAACATTGTTAAGAAACAGGATTTGTGTTTCGACATTTACAAGCAACTACGCGCACAATGTAAAAGTTGTCCTACAACTTTCTTGAGCCGGAAACTTAGCAACTGGCCAGTAATGATAAACATATACAGTGTATAAAATAAAATTTAAAAAAGAAAAGTAATTAGTGGTCTTAATAAAAACAAAATTAAAAAACAAAGAGCTTAATGACCAATTAAAATGGGCCTGTATTCTGAAACATCCTTTAATTGCACGAACTGTTACAAAAGGCAATGCAACCGAAAGGTTTTGCAATGAAAAATCCATTAAAGGCGCAAAAATTCTGTCATTAAAAACAAGTAATTAATTCACATGCCATATTTTAAAACAACATTTCAACTTAAAGATGTGTTTTTCGTATATTTTTGGTTAAAATATAAATGTATTTGAGTTTTCAGATAAAATCGAAGACGCTTACAAGACCTGTTTCGACGTCATGAAACCTTGCACTTCAAACAGTTTGACAAAAACTCACACAAACCTGTAGTCAGTTTATTGCTGTTAAATACACTGGGTTATATAAAATTGTTTTAAGCCTGCGAGATTTTAAACTATTTTTACAGAAAAAGTAAAGTTGCGTAATTCACTTGTCTATCTAAGATTATAAATGTCAAAGTTTAAATGGGTGGATGGATGTATGTTAGAATTTATCTCCTAATCCTAAACGGTTATAGGGATCTCGATGAAATTTGACACAGATGTAGAGCATAGTCTGGAAAAACACATAAGCTAATATATTTTTCCACGCGGGAGGAATCGAGGACGACAACTAGTGAATTTATTTTTTAAGCAAGCTTTGACATTCCCAACTCAGATTTGAAGGGCAGACGGGTACAATAACATGCATTTTATACTAGGCATCAATAATTTTCAGACTTAAGACGCCGCGTCGTAGATTTTAACTACCCGAATGCAAAAATCAAAACTTTCAGATAGCATTGGATGTTTAAATTATTTGTGGATACCTTGTTGATACTTGGTCTTACAGTTTCGTTTCGCTCGTTTTTTTTTTCTCAAAAATTCAATCTGTCGATGGGCGTGTCCAGGTGGAAGCGGGCAGGGTTTATTTTCTTATGTTTTACACAGGTTCCTTGCTATTATTATAACTACCATTGTTTTCCTACAGCAAACATAACCTAAGACAGTGGTATTATGTAAATATTACAGACATTACGCAGATTGAAGTTCGTTTTATTTCGACACAACACCGTAACGACGCGTGCATATAGATAAGGCATTAGGGCTGACAAAAAAATCATGACAATTTTTATTCACTTTTTAAAAGCAAAAAAAATAACGCAGCTAGTGCCATCAATGACATAAGCTCCACATTAACATGTTGGTGACGCTAATCTCCTTTGAAAATAAATAAATCAACTCAATCTCCTGATGAATAGCCATAACCATGTCTCTTCTCTAAATGTACTGTTAAGAAATTCAGTTCTGCGCTGGGGGATCGGCGCAACATTGCGCAGATCATTGGCATACACGTCCCGTCCCTATGACATCTGTCAATGTCATGTATTGAGGAATAAGCGCGCCATTCTGGCGGGAGTTATGGTCTGAGTCTTGAAGTTAATTACGCTGTTACAATTATATTAATGTCTAAAAGTACTAACAAAGTTAAAAACATGATTTCGTTACGCAGCAACCCTACGCTCCAGCGACACGCTGAACGCCGCTAGGAAACACGTGATCGCCAAGTCACGTTTTTCTATTTAACATTTTTTCCGGTTTTATCATATAAATTAGTATACATTACCGCTTTGCTTTGTACACTACTAATAGAAATTGACTTAACACCATTCACACTATTCAATGTAAAGTAAATAAAGAAATAATAATGTTAAACATTTCAATTGCAAACCTCAAATGCCGCTAACGTTATACATTTTTGTGATACTTGCATAACATCAAACAATAGCCAATATAATACTAGCTAACAATGAAACTAGGTAAGTGATAGGAATAGATAATAAAAAGATTTATTTCCTACTAGCTTTCGTCCGCGACTCCGTCCGCGTGGAATAAAAAAAAACAAAAGTGGGCAGCCTATGTGTTCTTCCAGACTATCCTCTACATCCATACCAAATTTAATCGAAATCCGTTCAGCCGTTTAGGCTACAATCTCTAACAAACATCCATCCATCCATCTAAACTTTCCCATTTATAATATTAGTAAGTATAGTATGATATGATTAGTAAGTAGTTGCTGTGTAAAAAATCTTTATCCCAACAATCGTTAAAAGCACCCCAAAGGAATGCTTTCCACAGAAATGTCAACACGTAAATAGCTGTAACAATATAAAAGAAGCACAAGCCAACAATGGCATTGATCACGTCATTAAAGCTGTATCACGTCGTTTATTGACATTTCAGGAATGAAGGTGTTGTTTCAGTCCCACATCGCCCTGTAAGAGCGTGCGCACACCTGAAACTAAACTATCGCACAACTGTTTAGTCTCGCTTAGATTCATATGAGTTTATATGGAGGTGCGCACACTACTCGATTTTCAGACATGCAACTAAACAGTTGAATTGGCTGCGAAACAATCGACAATCCCACAACAGTTGTGCGATAGTTTAGTTAAAGGTGTGCCCTCGCTCTATAGATGAAAAAAATAACCTCTTGGTCTGACGTGTTCGATGCATATTGTTCCGCACACCATTGGTTTTAACACTACTACGACCTGGGCGAGATTTCTACGGTGTCCCCTTTTTACCATATTTTTAGGGAGGAGAGTTTAATTTTAATGTAAGACTGTGTTATTCGCTGACTTTGGCGCCCCTTCTGGTGCAACCAGTGGACCAGTTCCTCATTAAAGCTAACTAACAGATCTATTAGTTTTAATTTTTCAATTAACACATTTAATGCTACTACAATTGACATGTATTGACCTGAACGCAGTTTTGCAGAGTTTTTTTAGAACGTAGCGTGAATAAAAGTTCATTGCACTTTTCGTGGTCGATTACAATTTCATAAAAGTAACCAGTCACAGTCTAGCGGCACAGCAAGGGTAAATAAATGACATTGGAGTCTTGAGAACGCAAACTGTATTTAAGTTTCGTCAACAAGATCCATTCCCATTACCATAAAGACAGCGCCATATATTAAGTACCTAATCTATGTTTGTTGTTATGTACCTACTGGAATTAAAAAAAAAAAAAAACAAAAGTATGTAAGCCTATATGTTCTGCCAGACTATGTTCTATATCTATGGCAAATTTCATGCACATTCGTTCAGCCGTTTAGGCTACAAACTATAACAAATATCCATCCATCCATCTAAACTTTCGTATTTATTAGTATGAAGTATGATTGAAATAACTCAAAAACTACTGGGCCGATCTTAAAAATTCTTTCACCGTTAGAAAGGTAATTTATCTGTGAGTAACATAGGCTATATTTTTTTTTAATTTCTGAGCAACAGCTAGTGTTGAATAAATTAATTCGATTGTGCAAAAATCTACATGTGTTGTTTACAATAATTAGTCGTCTTCATAATATGGATATGGTTTTAAATGAATCAGTTGATATAAAAGGAAAAAAACAATATAGAAGACGTTGGATTCCCAGCTACAATTTGTATTAATTTACATTAAGATGTAATGAGTAATAAGTAATTTTCCTCCTTACGTAATTCCTGTCGTATGTTTAATGCTCTTAAGAAAATCCATTTAGAGGTCAAATTCCCTTGTCACATTACATAAAATTATACTAAGACCTAGACAGAAAGTGTTGACCTCGGGTGGAAATTTATCTTACACTGATAATAAGTATGCTTTCTTTAAGTCGATATTCTCAATCAATGGGCGGTTTCTGAACTCCTTTTAACCATTCGATAGTATTTATGGTTCGATAAATTCATAAAATGAGGTTTATAACTACGTAACTTGAGTTTTACTCCATTTGTACTTAGATTAACCTAACACTAAGGAATCACTAAGTAATGATAATTTAAATGGAAACTTCAGAAACCAAACATAAATACGCCGTCATAAAAAGAAGATTAAACCCTTAATCATGAGCCTCATAGTTCGGGATATTTTAGTCTACAAAACGAATTAACCTAAAAACCAAAATCCATGGCCATGTAGAAAATTCCAACAATCTATTTATGTTATGTCGCGGAGGCCTGGCCGAAATAGATTTTTTTTTCGTCGGGCGAACGCATTCTCGCCAAAGATGCGTAACTCGGTATAAAATAATCACTTTTAACGCCAAAAAATATACCGATGTGATACAAATCATAATTGAAAACTAATTAATTTTGCGTTACAAGGAGGAGTAACTGGGAGTACGTTTCTACAAGTAATGTACAGACAGACATATATACAAGTATATACACAAAACAGTCCCGACGTATAGTTGCCTAGACATCGTGATGCCCTTGAACCCAATCGATTAATCTAAAGAGTTTAGTATTAGTACCATTAAATGGGGTTACAACGAGTAAAAAATACATATAATAAAATTGGAGTGTCTGTTTGTAATATTATAATAAAAAAAAAATCCAGATTTCGGGAACATGATGTATTTGCGTTGCTGAAAATCGCATTTAAAAATTTTTTTGTCTGTCTGTCTGTCTGTCCGCAAGCCGCGTTTGTTCCGGGTAATCTCCGAAACGGCTGGGCCGATTTGGACGGGACTTTGTCTGGAAGGTAGGTGGTAAAAAGTAGATGCACGCGGGAATGTTATAGACGACCATTTTTTTTAATTCCAAGCTAACGAAGTTTGCGGGCGACAGCTCGTTAACAAGTAAAAGAAGCGAACAAAAACCTGATGTAACTAAAACGGTTTAAGAGAATTGAATACTATAATGTTTTATATATTCATCTATTTCAGTACATAAATTGATAAAATAATAAACGTCAATTTTATCAGAAAAACTGTCCAATTAGCGCTGACCTATGTTTACATCTCAGATCGGGGACAAAGTCCACTTGGCACCGGTACATGTTCATGAGATAACAAAACATAGACTAGGTAATCAGAGACGCAAAGTCTATGGATTGTCATTTGTCGATTACTTGGTATCTCCAGATCTACTTACGTAAAAATGCTAATCGGTTTTTATATAAACGTTGCCAGTAATTGAACTTTAAAGAGCTGCGTAAATTCGAGTTCAGTTTTTTCTGTGCATACATTTATTAATATGCATTCCAGAAAAAAACTTAACGCAATGTTGTGAATTCATTATCGTGTATAAAAACACAATTGACGGTCCATTTTAACTCCTTATTTCCACGAATTGTACAGCGACGGTTAACGGTGTTTCAGTTATTTTAACGGAACAGTCACTACCATAAATGAAAGAAAACTGCATTCTTTTTGACTGAAACGCGATTTTGATTGATAGAAACACGAAGAATAGAATTGTTGGTAGGTCGTTAACTTGAAGTGAATGTCCTATTCATCGTAAATTACGAAGACCTTAATATTTCTTGATTCTATTGGAAGTCTAAATTAAATAAACATACGCACATCAAATTCAATACATGGGATCTATTACGAAATTTGTAGTTATTTTAATTTGTAAGTTTTTTGCCATAAAAACATGGCAATTACGTGATTTAGCTTAAATCGTAGTTTTAATTACAATACGGTACACGACTCAGATGTTTTTCTATGGGTTAAACTATATTAACTGGTTTTCTTGCTTACAGGTCATTAAGCACACTAAATATAAACAAGTCTTGCGCGGGTCGACTCTACGTCATAAACTTTTAATCATTTACTCGATATAAAGCCAATATAGTGAATTTTTTCCCGACAAAAAAATATGATTCCATCCCTTTCATTATCTTGGAAAATAAGAGAGAACAATATGTTTTTGTATAGATTTTTTGGCTATAGAAATTCATAGTAACTAACAAATTTGTTTACAACAAACTAATCAATCTAGACACTCACAAAGACAGACGCTATAAACAGACGTGGCCATCTGGATTTATCGTCTTGTTTATGCAGACTGAAATAATGACAACATAATATCCAATTGCGTAGTATTTTAAATATTTTCTTTATTACATAATTAAACGTGAAATAAAATCTGGAACGATTAATGGAAAATAAGCACCCAAGCGCATTAAAAAAAACATACAGACGTATTGAGAACCTCCGTCTTTTGGGAAGTCAGTTAAAAAACTACTTAACCCCAGTACAGAAACCTTTAAAATTTCATTATCTCATTTACAAATTTTTATAGTACAGGAAATACAATTAACCGATAAATCTGAAGGTTAAACTGTCAATGAATTTAACCGGCCAAATAAAAACAAGTTTTTGCCAAATGAATAAGGTTTTTTGCGAAGTACAATGTCAATAAATATGTATCCTTCCTTAAAATATTATAACAAAACTAGCTTTTCGCCCGCGACTCCGTCCGCGTGGGATTAAAAAAATGTTAGTAGCCTATGTGTTCTTCCAAACTATCCTCTACATCTATACCAAATTTCACCGAAATCCGTTCAGTCGTTTAGGCTACAAATACTAACAAACATCCATCCATTTAAACTTTCGCATTTATAATATTAGTATGAAGTATGATGGTTTGTGGCCAGATAGCATTAACAGACTATATTTATCTACGTCATTGTTTTCCTGTCAAAACTAGATACTACGATACCCGGAACTGATATGAATATTTTATACAATAGATACAGAAAAAAATTATTAAACAACTTTAAGCCAACATAAATCAAGATTAAATACAATTTAGCTTATAAAACTGGTGTTACGTTACAGATAATTAACAATAAATAAAAAAAAATAACTAAAGGCGAAGTCACCAAACTAAATATTGAAGATTGAGATAATCTAAAAATTGAAGAATGCAAACATTTTACATAGATTAAAAATATCCATTTACTCTTCTATGAACAGATTTTCCTTTCAGCCAGTATTATAGCATTGACGAAATATTTTTTTAACTTTTAATATCTTACAAGCACATATCATACAAAACTATATTAGTAACTTTATCACAGGTAACTTTATCTACAAGGCCATCAAAAGGATGACATTAATAAATCCCTGAGAGGTTATACGTTCATAATCGCTTCCACAAACTCCGCACCGGATGCCAGCAAGCAACAAACATAGCACTGGAAACTTGATACCTTAATACGTCGTATCTAGATTATACACGATTATTCCTAGACTAACGTGTCTATAATAGACAGTATCAATTACAATA
>LD699928.1:1133534-1151702 GCA_003118335.3 Papilio memnon
AATCACGACTTGATCTCGTAACACCGTGTTTGTCCACGTTAGAGAAAGCGTGCAATACCGCACATTGCAAGATAAATCACACTACAAAAGAATTGTGGTACATTTTAAACTATAGATTTAATATGATACCCTCCCATCAGTTTTTAATACCATTTGACTTTAAAATAAAGACCTAATGAGGCTTTTTACTGAATTAAAAAGCATATTAACAGTTTTTTTGTACGCGGTTAGTCGTCTAATTTATCAAGATGATGGTCGGTTTCAATATGTTTTCGAACGTAACTTGAGTTTTACTCCTTTGAAATTTATTTCAACCAAAAATTAATGAATCACTAGGTAATGACAAAATAAATATAAAACCCAGCATGAATGCGCCAGAAGTGAAAAGGGGGTCTCAACTATATCGCTCAGATTACAACCGAATGATTCGGATATGATATAATCTGTTCTGGCCGCGACCCTCCGGCCTACATCCGCATGCGAAACGATCTCAGGGTTGCCAAATTGTGACATTAAAATTATTTTATTGACATAAACATGGATAATTTACTAACATAAAATATTGTGTGGGGGTTTCCTAACCATTGCCAAAACACATATACGAGTAGAAACATGTAATTCTTCTGACTTTTTTTGAAATAACAGTGATACATAACAATATATGAAGACTTAGACGGAGATGGAAAGCGTACGGAAATCTATCTTCTATACATATAATACATATAATTGTCTGTCTGTCTGTCCGAAAGCCACGTTTGTTCAGGGTAATCACCGAAACGGCTAGGGCAATTTGGACCAGACTTTCACTGAAGGGTAGCTGACATAGACGGCCATATTATAGGTTATTTTTTTTTTTAATTCCGCGCTGTCAAAATGTGGTAATTAGCTTGTATATTAATAGTTCTCGTTGATTAGTCTGAATAAGGAATATCTCTGCACCATTATCTATATACACAGATAATAAAATTACTATCGGTAGGTAATATTGAGAAAAAAATACTATTATATTTGCCTATCTGTTATTCCGCAAGTGTTTGTTCCTAGTAATCTTCGGAGAAGCTGGACCGATTTAGACGGTAGGTAACTGATGCTCGCGGGAATTTTATAAGCTACTTGTTCTAAATATTTTTTTATAAAATTCGCGTTCCGTTACGACCGTTTTTGCAACAAACTACATAATGCAACATACGAAGTTCTGAAAATAAAACTATTTCTGCTAATAAATTACGAAAGCCTGAATGCTTTTTAATATTCATTAGCCGGAACTAGGTTAGATATTTCTGAAGCCGTGAAAATCAATATCGTTTTATGCTTCGGTCTGACATTGTTACTAATAGAAATAATCCGCTACCCAATTGAAACAGTTTTCTCGCCATAATTCTTATACACAAACAATAAAAAATGCGCGCACCAACTACCCCCCCCCGTCCACCCTGGCGTCGCTTATGCTATGAGATTAACATTAGTAAATAATATTATAATTAAATAACATCCAACACATCATACATTTCCGCTTCCGTATGACAATAAACTTGAATTCTGATCTATTAGTTAAAATTAAATTTAACACCGGAAGTAACCGGTAGTAAATAAAGGACACAAGTCTTCTTCCTCAACTGGAATCTTGGATTTTGGTAATATTCAACGCCCACAGACGATGGAGTTATATTGAATAGTTATTACAACAGATTAAAAAAATGTATAAAGCAATGTTAATATTTAGTTCATACATTTCTTGTGTTTTCTTAAGTAATAGTCTATTGACTTAACTAAAGTTTAAATTCCGGTTCTCATAAGAAATTGAGTATTGCCATTACAAAGGATTCTTATCACGGATTTCATAAAAAAATTTATTTATTTGCACAATCTTATTTTAATCTAACCTTTCTTCGAATTAATTAGGTACAGTCGTTGGTAATAAATGTTGGAGAAAACGGATTATTAAATTTGAAATAACTATATTAATCATTTGGCATCTGCCCAATTTTAAGTAACACATTATTATGCGGTATTTATCTTTTTTCCCCAAATAGCGAAGCTCATGAACTATATTCGTTATCTGTGGAACACTAAAAGCCCGCGTCATCAGCCGCCATATTGATATTTTATTATAGTTATAGTTAGATTTTGTACCGGCACACTCAAGGACTAAAAATTTACGACATTAATATTTACTTCCGCGGTTAAAATTATTTGCCAAATATTTAACCTCGAAACAAACCAAAGTTATGCAATAGGTTACGCGTAATCTACGTAACTTTTAATATTTACTTCCTACTTCCTAAAAGATATCATTCCATATATTTAAAAAAAAATTGAACATTGCTAATGTAAACATTGTATTTAGTACTTTTCATACGTATTATAAGCGACAAAGCTCGCACGGTCTAGACTAGACATTTCATAAGTGCTTAAAACCTGAGTGGCGAAAACATACAAGTGCTCTTATTTTTATTCAACTAATACGTCCTACGACAAAAAAATATTTAAAAAAATGTAATGTAGAATTAATACAGATAAGTACCAATATCATTGCTCCAAAAACCAATTTAAAAACCGTTCTAATACTGCAACTGTATTTCAGCACAGTTGCACGCGATTGATTACTGCGACATTTTAATCGATTCTTGTTCTATTTCATACATTGAACCTAAGCCTTCCTCGTGATAGAAAGAACCATGGATGCTATTGAAATTTACCCTAAGGGTCTGCTAAAATTACATATAGACTCTACAGTGCGGCAGTGATAAATGGACCTTAATACCCAGAACTTTAAAACCAAAATCGATCTACATTGCTCAGACAGGAATTATTTGTAATTTCGTCACAATTTGTTCTAAATAGATAAAATGTTCAAGAATAAGATATCTTATCACTAACACTGTGGATGTTAACTCTTATACTATTGCATTAAGGTCTATAATTGAATGTATTTATTTAATATTGTTGTTTATTTCCTCATCAAGACAAAATGAGATAATGTTTACACAATACATGCATTTATCTGAGATCGAACCCTTAAAAATTTTTAATTTTTACCAAGGTCATACCAAGGTGACCCAAGTGGTCGAACCCTTGTCAACTTTGGACCATTAAGGGAAAAGCCGAGCCTGATTGATGTCTATCGAGGAACATTTTCATTCAATATTCTTTAAAACAAAAACAGTATTTCTGGACATTTTTCACTGAACTTTGATTTTTTTACAATTAAACTCTTTGTATGTTAAAGCTGCCTCATTTTATAGCAATGGTATCGTGAGCATATTTTATTTTGCATGTGTTTAGAATATATAATTTATTCCTTATCTGAATCTTATCTGAATAAGTATAGGATAAAACCGTTTTCCGTCATTCTAAATATACATAAGGCGATTAGTGAGCTTTTTATCTAATAAATGATATTTGGGTCAGATTTATATGCGTCATCCAGGTAAACGTCTGTAGATTAATTTGATATAAGCAATATAGCAGAAGAAAGCAGCTTCAAAATTGACAATAAAAGCCAACTTTTAACAGTCTCAATTTTTAATTTGAATGAAATTGTACTAAAAGTAATTCCATCAATAAAGACTTACTTTTATAGATATTTTCGCATCGTCAACGTCAGAGGGTGGCAGGCAAGGTCGTAGGAAATCGATCGGTACTTTGTACCACATAGGCTTACAGCGCGTTAATTGCAACATTATGGTACACGCCAGCCGGCTATTGCACGATAAACGATTAAAACGAATGACCTGGTTCATATTACAAGTTTTAAATTGAAATACTGAAAAATTAGACCAACAGAAAGTTCAGTTGGTATCGATTTTTAAAATTTTAAATGTAGGTAGATTGAGAAAATTGATTTGGCACACTAAAAACCTCTTCTTTCGACAGACACTTTCTTTATTAATAACAAACATTAAAAAATAATTAAACACATTGATAAATTCTTATTCTTTATTGCAATATCATATTTTCATCTTTAAAAAAGAAAACAATTAACAAATATTAAGCAAACATTCAAAACAGATAATTACATTGTTTTAATGACAACAAACAGAAGTCTTGTTTTTACTGAGATGTTATTATCAATTCATTTTCATGACATATCGTACACCATAATCAAATCAACATTACACCATTAAAATCTTGTTGGAATTATTGATTGAAGGCAAAAACGACAGATAATAAATTGAAAATTACAGTAAATATGTGAAAAATATTGTCTTTCATTGCCAGTTGAATCCAAAACACAATTGTACCAACATACTAAATTTTGATATGCCAATATTACAACAATTACATTTAATGCTAAGAAAAAAAATAATGTATCTACATTAGATTGAGTGCAAACAAACATAAATCTAATTTAATCCTAACCTTTTTAATGCAATGAAAATAGATTTTAATTCCTTTCTACTTATATCAATACATTGTAACTCTGTGTTCAATTCATAAATAAATACCATCACAATTTTATCCTTTTTTTCTCATAAAATATTAATTATTTATGAACACTTACAATTTAGAATATACTTTTTAATTTCACTTTTAATACTAATACAGACCATAGAACAATGTCACGACATTTTCACATTAAGAATGTTTGCATCAAAATTTACTGTAAATAAAAGTTTTGTCAACACATCAACAGCTTATTCCATCAATGTGGCGGAATGTATAAAAAAACTAATATTATTGTATAAAAATTGCTTATTGTTTATTAAATTACATTAAAAATTACTTAGTATCATTTGTAATTATCAGTAGAGTGCAAAATAATTAAAAAAATTGGATGAAAAAAAAACAATGAAAAGATGAAATTTCAACAGAATCAAACTAGTAAAAATTACACAATAGACAATGCAGATGACATAATTGATGCTAGGATTGTCTATACAAATTAGTGTTGGCATGACATCATAGTTAAGTGATACCAATTATTCTGCAGACATTTTACGATTTTTTAAAAATATATAAAAGGCTAAAATATGTTTATTTTTAATCCAAGTCAAAGATTTACAAGAAAATGTTCATGTTGCATGTTGCATTTAGGATTTATACAATTCAACATTTTCCACTGTAGGAAACATTTTGAAGGGTTAAGAGTTTTTAGTGTAATTTAGATAGTAACTAGAAAAAACAATTAAGTACTATATGTTAATAAAAATCTTTATAAAATAAAAGAGGAACAAAACATGTGGTCTGAATTAGTGTGCAAATCTATAAAAGAACAGGATTTGAACTAATATAATCTATTTTATCTAAATTAATCAAATAAATAAAAAGTTGGATATTTTGCTAAGTCTTATACAACCCCAAATTTGCCCATGGTCTTTGATTCATTTCATAACATCAAACCAACAGTTTCACTGCTTTTAAGTGTGCATTACTCTTTTCCAACTACCCAATTTATAAATAAGAAAATTTTAACATAAAAAACAACAGTGTACATTGAAAAAGTATAAAAGTAATTAAGTGTTGCGAAATAAGGACAATGAAACTATTGATTATCTGTATTCTACTTAAACATTATCTATGGTCTACTATCACAATTGGTGAGGTACGGGGCTAGAATGCAATAGATGAGGGGGGCATTGAACATTCTCCAACTGTCACACGGTATGATGCTAGCTCACTGATACCATGGTAATGTACAAAAGCTGCGACAATGACCAGCACATGGAAAATCTGGTGAGACTGGAACCAAATGTCACATTTGCCAGGGAACCAACGTTCGGGCACTCTCAATGCATAAAACATAGCGCCCAGAATATACAGTAAGCCCATAAGGACCAGCCATCCTAAAGATGCCTTACTGACCTGGCTGAACCAACCTTCTGTTATTCCATAGTGAATTGCTGGCACAATCCCTGAAAGGCCAAAGCCCATGAACACTCCCGCTCTCAGAGGTCTCAAACGGGGTTCAGAGAATCTATCCCATAATGAAACTATAATAGACAGTACTCCTAACACAACCACAACAGATAAGTAAATGATTTTTGGTCTGTAATGACAGTAGAAGCTATAGTACAGCCATGGAACAAATGAACCCATAATCAGCAGTGCTATCCCACAGTAGTCCAGCTTGGAGAACAACTTGCCCACCATCTCCGAGTGACAGTACAAAGTGTGATATGCAAACGAAAAACCCAAACACACTATAGCACCAATAAAGAACACACCAAAGATCATTTTCTCTTGCATCTGTATCTCTATGGACGGGCGTGTAAGGAAATATATTGCAACGCCAATGAACGCTACACATCCGAGCAGGTGGGTCCAAATGTTGCCGGTTTCAGTGTGGATGCGGAATATCGACGCGAAACACGCGCTGAAGGAGGGTAGCGGCGGTCGGTGTCCTTTGTGCAAATAGTCGTTGTCCTGAAGCCAGCGCGGTAAATGACGGAAGTGGCACACGTTCCACGAGGCCTCCCACACCTTGCGAACAAACTCCTCAGCTTGCTCGGCCGCATTGTGCGCTAGAGCTCCGAGATCAATTTCGTCCGAGAGCACGCCAGCTTTTAAAACTTCAGCCATTTCCGCGTCTAACAGATGTTGATCTTCGGGCGTAGACGGCAACGGACATCCCTCTTCTTCCTCGGCGAGTACCTCGTCGAGCTCGTCCATTTGAGAAGCGAGACTCTCGGCCTCGGGGTCCCATCCTTGCCGTCGCCGTAAGCCATCCGACGAAGCGCTGTGGGACCCCGTGTCAGAGTCCACTTCCCACATCTTTGCGTCGTACGCAATCGGCTATGCGAAGAGCTTTCGCATCCGACACGACCTTCGTAAGCGAAGGAACAGTTATTCGGTTCGAGTGAAATCCAGTTACGTCACGGAACACAAACACACAATGTCTTTTGTGTTTTCAACAAACGGATTATAAAAATCTAACAGTAGGAATTCACTTATACGAATATAAATTTTATAGCAAAAAATAGTAACGTTACGGTAAAACAACAATCAATTTAGACCAGCTGGAAAGAACTGTCGAAGAGTCGACCAAAAGCAAAAGCAATCACCATGTTCGTTCCTATTCCTACATATATCTGTCTCTCTCAAACAAACGCATTTGGATTGGAGTATTTGTGCAATCCTTTGTCGTGGCACCACATCATAGTGACGTACCTTTGTCAACGCGAAGTAAGCAGGCAGTTATAAACATTTTCCGCTGGATCAACTAATAAAAATTTTGTAACCTTAATGTTTATACGATTTTCTATATGTATAAAAACCACTAAATCTGTACTTATGATTTAAAAATGAACCTAAAGGTACTCCGTAAAGGGCTGTTTAGGGAAAAAACGCCGATTTTTATTTCAAATATTGAAATATGTTTGAAAAATTAAGACATTTATTAAGATTAATTTATAAGACGAGCATTAACTTAATATTAATAAATTAAAATAGCTATAATCTGAACATCACTAATTATTAATACTGGCAACAAAAAATTGACAAGACCTATAAACTCGTTCGTGATTGGCTGACTGTTTGTTCGTTTTTTTGTTACGTCAATAAGTTATTTGACATAAAACACGAATCTACATAACCTAGAACTCATATATTTAATTGTACAAGATTTTTACAACCAATATAT
Source organism: Papilio memnon (assembly GCA_003118335.3). Lineage (NCBI taxonomy): Eukaryota > Metazoa > Arthropoda > Insecta > Lepidoptera > Papilionidae > Papilio > Papilio memnon. Next base: position 1,141,117 of record LD699928.1, read on the forward strand.
TAAAAATTCATTTTTTTACTTACTTCTTAAACATGTCGCTGGAGATTGAAAACACTATGTATCAACAAGAAAAATACAACAAAATCACCGACAATTTTAAACACCGACGACAGAACTTCACAATACTTGTCAAAATCTATTTAGGTTATGCATCCACCAATGAAATTGTGTTAGGCGTTTCATTGATTGGTTAAATTGTCCAACCAAATATGTGAAAACCACCAACCACCAAGCAGTAAAGTAGTATGGCAACATGAAGTTTTCTTTTTTTGAGTGCACGTTTTCGAAATGCTTTTGGAGTTTTATTTTTTTATAAAATGAAAGTATTCCGTACTCCGTAACATTTTATAATAAAACTTTGTCTTTTGTATTCATGTCGGAAAAGTTGTAAAAATTATTTTCAAATTTCAACACATATTTTCTATATATTGCCCTAAACTGGCAACAAATGATTACACGATTTTAATTCATGAATTGTCTATGAAAGTTAAATTAAATGTCGATTTAAAAATTCACAATTGATATTGAATTGATTGTTATACGCACATGGTTTATTTTGTTTAATTTAATTGTAAGAAACACCTTACAAGATGTCTAATTTACTAGAAGTTTTAGTAACTAGTGATTCTAATAATACTATGTGGACATGCTGTGTTTGGGATCCTCACAATGGTACAAGCCTGATGACTTACAAGGGTGGTGGATCTGCTGAATTGAAGACACTTTCCTTTATCGGTAATGATTACCTTGTTGCTGTTGAGAAAGCTAAACCAATTCTCCACGTTTGGCCTTTGAACTCGCATCAAACTGTGCAAGGCATGCGTTTCGTTCTGCCGGGTAAAGCTAATGCCTTCTCTATTACGAAAGATGGATCATTTTGTGCTGCGGGAATCGATGAGAAGATATATCTTTGGCAAATGGCGTCTGGTAGTTTATTAACAATATTAAATCGACATTACCAGAAGGTGAATTTGATAAAGTTTACAAGTTGCGGCCGGTATTTTGTGTCCGCCGCCGAAGATGGAATGGTAATGGTATGGTCGTTGGCTGCAATCGCTACACACCCTGAAGTGGAGTTGGTCACCCAGACTCAAGCTGGCCAACATGACCCTGTTTACATATTCTCAGATCATTCATTACCTGTTACAGATTTATGTATCAGTAAAATGGGCATGCTGGGACGTTTATACACAATTTCTAGTGACAGAACTTGCAAAATTTATGATCTCACTACTGGAGATATGTTGTTGAATTTAGTTTTTGACATACCATTATCAAATATCGAATTGGATGTGTTAGAGTTAAATGTTTTTGTAGGAACTATGAAAGGCGCTATTTATCAATTTAGCCTAACAAATCCAATTAGAAATAAGGAGTTGTTGATGTCTGAAGAAAATAGTCTTATTTTTTCTTGTCATACAGATGTTGTAACTTGTTTATCTGTTTCTCTTGATGGTGAAACATTAATGTCAGCATCAAATGATAAACAACTCATTTTGTGGCATATAAGAAGTAGACAGCCTATAAAAACAATAACACATAAAGGGCCAATAACAAATGCTTTCTTCACACTTAATCCCCCAGCTATATATTCACAGGATTTTAAGCCTAAAGTTATATTACATAGCTTAGAACGGACATTGGAAAGAGACAATGATGAAATTACAGAGTTGGAAATTTTAGTTGACAAAAAAATCAACTTCTGGCCTGAATATCAAGAAAAAAGTTTGGATAATGATGAACCCTCAAAGGAAGCAGAAACAGAAGTTAACAAGGAAAAGAAGTTACTTAAAGAAGAATTGAATTACCTTAAAAAGATAAATGCGAGTTTGTATGCTTATTCCATTAATAAGGCATTAACCGATCCTATTGTTGAAAAACCTAAACCTAATAAAAAGAAAACACGGAAGACATTTCAATCATAAATTAAATTATAATTCACATGAGTGAAATTATTATATTAATAACATATTTGTTGCAAATTATCAAATGTCAAAAATTATTAATTTGCTGCATTTATTTCCAGTTAATTATTTTCAGCAGTGTTAACTAAGTGAAGAATATAAAGTCTATTGGATTGATTTATTTTGTTTTATTTTTTATGCTAATTCTTTTGGCAAAATGTTAATGTAGAATGGACTCTTAAATTTTAATAAAATGCTTTTACCTAGTGTATTCGCAATAAACTAAGGTATGTTTTATGTGAGCGTCGGTGGCTCAGTGGTTTAAGCGCTTGACTTGTAATCTACAGGTCTTGGGGTTCGAATCCTGCCGCCATGTACCAATGTGATTATCGATTTTTCGATGTTTCATATGTATATAATTTACCCGTCGTTCTTACGGTGAAGGAAAACGTGATGCAACCTGCACATATCGTAGAAGAAATTCAAAGATATGTGTGAAGTCAACCAACCCTCACTTGGCCAGCGTGGTTGACTATGGCCTAGTATAGTGAGCTGGTGATGGTGGTTGTTTTATGCAGGTGAAGTAATGTCTAGAATAGTTCAATCAAACATAAAAGATAGAACCTGTACCAATTTCAATGCTAGTTATTCTTATTAATGGGTAAACAAATATCTACTTACCCGCACGGTCGTTTTTTAAAGCTTTCCAACTTTCCATTATCTTTAAATAGATTACTTTTGTATCTGTGACTGTCAGTTCTGCAGTTTACTTATATATTCTGTGCTCAACCAGAAGCTACGTAGTGATGGGACTCGAGTGATTTTTTTTTTCACTCGAGTCACTCGAAACTGGTAACTTTCTCACTCGAATGCCACTCGAGTGAAGATAAGACTCGGAATATAAAACTCGAGTAACCAAAATTAAACAGAAAATTCATTTTCGCATTAATGTAAAAGCTACTCAAAAAATCTAAACAGAATGTATGAAAAATAAATTTTTTCTTTAAACTAAACCTGTATTAGTTGAATTGAAATATTATAATATACTACTAATAAGTTATCTAACTTATTCTAACAAGGAATTTTCATGAGATCCAAATATGAAGAGTTATCTGTAAAAAAAACTAGAGACATACTCGTACTATTGAGAATGATTGAGAGAAGATAAAAATCGTTAAAAAGAAAGTAATGGACTTATAAGGATCAAATTTTTCTAGTCGTTAGAGAATTGTCGGAGAATGATTGAGAGAAGAAAAAAATCGTTTGAGAGTTCTTACTATTTCCGTAAAAAAAATTAAAATTTTGAAGTCTTAACATTCGAATCGATTTTACTTTTCTCCGAATTATAGTTTGAGAGTGTTGAACTGGGTTCCACTCTCACCTCTGTCGAGCTGGGCTCCACTCTTTTACTTACCTGTGTCAAGCTGGGCTCCACTCTTTTACTTACCTGTGTCAAGCTGGGCTCCACTCTTATACTTACCTGTGTCGACCACTTGAGAACAAAATTATTTCTTACATGTTAGAAGGTCTTTTAAAGTGAAGTGAAAATATATTTAGACATACACTAAAGGGTATATGAATGCCGAATATTTAAAATAAAGCATGGCATAACTAAATGAGTCTTCACAGAGTTGAAGATTTTACAACTTACTTTTACAACTTTTATTTCAATTACCACTGACACCGACCAGGTTTAATTAATGATTTTACTTTGATTACTCTGCTAGGTATAAACCACTCGAGTGGTACAAGTCACTCGTAATTCGAGTCACTCGAAACTCGATTTGTCAAAAATTTCACTCGAGTCCGAGTAATACAAAAAATTACTCGAGTCACTCGAGTGAAAAGCAACTCGAGTCCATCACTAAGCTACGTCAAGGAAACGTCACTGATCGTACGATTATAAACTGTAACGCTTTTATTTTTTCGTTTAAATTGTACACCCAGATATTTTATTAATTTATTTGGTGAAACATGTGCTAAAATTAAAAATAATATTCAGTAGTAAGTTACGAATATGAACATATCTTCATGACCTACAATATTAAGGTATTATAGCTTTGTATTGAATTGTACAAAAATAAACTTTAGCATTCGTTTGCGTCACAAACAAAAGGATGTATACTATTTTGTTTACCATCAGGTAGAGCAAAATGTCGAAGGCAGTGATAATACCGGGATGTAAGGATATTGGACGTATAAAGGAAGAAATATCACTGTCACCACCCGACAAAAAGGATGGAGCAATTAGCTTGCTCAGTCGACTCTTGCGCTTGGATAATTTGAGTAAACGACACACTTCGGAAAGCCCTACTTCTAATGAACCTAGCACGACATACTATGGAGTTTACATTCCGTGTGAAATTAAAAAAGGTCCAGATGAAGGTATGTTTTATTTTTAAATTAAAAATGACCTTTTTAAAATGTAGTAATTTTTTTAATGAAATTAATTTGTAGTTTAACTTAGTTCTAATTACTTAAATATGCAAATACCTTTGTGAAAACAATGAATAGTCATATTTATTTTTATCATAACTCAAGTACATTCTTATCTTTAAAAAGTAGGTCAAGAAAACTTTCTCTATTCATAAGTATATTGATATACAAATAAACATTTGGAGCTATTTTTAAATACTTAGATGTGGGTTCTTCGTGTTCTTGAATCTATTTTTTTTAGAGAAAAGGCAAAATTTCTGAGAAAGAACCTCATTTATTATACAAACCTGGAGCTGTACTATTAATTGAGACATGTTTTTATAATTAAAGATATTGTGTTTGTTATTAAAACGAAAATTACTTAATTAGTTTAAATCAATATATTTGGTTAATATAAAAATGATAATTGTAGAAAAACATGTTAAAAAGCAAAAAGTTTTATTTGGAAAATAGTAAATAAAAAAATCCAATAAGAACCTGAAAGATCAACAAGTTTAAAAAACAGTAGAAACTGTAAATAATTTTTGTATATTTACACAATAAAATATTTTATGCAGCATGCATGACATTTGTAGTAGTAGTTGTTGTTTGTGTCTTAAAAATGTACATTTATTAAAAAGCTATAGAATTTCTAACTAACATATTAATTGTAAGGATATGTCTAAACAATATTTTTATTAATTTATATTATAGAGTTTCTGTATGTAATATTGAAAAAAAAACATATTTCACACACATCATGTATTTGCATTGTTTCTTTTATTGGAAACTTGGCATAAAATCTGTGATCTCTGATTACTGTGTGTGAAATGATTATGCCGAATTTCATTGAGATCCAGTGGTGTAGGCTACAAACTCTACATCATCTAAACTTTGATATATATAATACTAGCTTTTGCTCGCGACTTTGTCCGCGTGAAATTAAAAATTAATACGAACCATAGCCTATGTTACTCACAGATTAATTACCTTTCTAACGGTGAAAGAATTTTTAAAATCGGCCCAGTAGTTTTTATGTGAATCGAATACATACAAAAATACAAAAATACAAATCTTTCCTCTTTATAATATTAGTATAGATAAAGTTGTTACACATGTTCTCTTACAGAAGCTTTACATGTGTATGAAAATAAATCGGAAGCTATGGACCTGGTTAGAAGATATAAATCAGCAAGGTTCAAGATGTTCAGGAGTCACCAGGATGCAGTATCTTTTGCATTGAGAGGTGCCGAACCAACTGAGACACATGAAGGGAACAATTGTAAGTCATATTTACTAGTAATTGTTGAGAAAAAAACTGTTTAATTTACTAAATAGTTGAACTCTATGTGGTCCATAGAAGCTTTAGTAATTAATGATAGCATGAAATAATTAGGGGTCATAAGTTCAAGTACAGTTGTGAAGTGGAAGTACTTCAATTTTTTCCCTTCCCATCCTTTTCTTGTAGAGAAGGGATGGGAAGGGGAAATATTAGAGTATTAAAATATACCTTGTAATATAAAATTAATGATTAGTTAAACAATTTCAGCACTTATGGGAGAGAAGCCTTACCCATTCAAGGCCCCATCTCCTCAGGATATGGTGGCCCTGCGTAAAGCGATAGAGGCTGGCCTGGCTACCACAGTACATGACCGTATCTGGGACAACCCACGGTATCTTGTGAGCAGTGGGAACACACCCGCTATTGTACAGGTTGGTTTTGATATGTTACAATCCCATTATTTCTGTTATATTCACACTTAGAAATTCTCTTACTGACTGTTAAATTGTTCTGGGAGTTCTAAATGTTTTCCTTTTAGTGTTATATTCAAGTTTTTTGTAATCAAAAGTGATTAAAATGTTATTTAATATTTTACTGTTTATGTGATTTCCAATAAGAAAAAAATTGCATGTCCAATGATGCTATTTTTATCTAATATTTATTATATTTTGAATTCTACTAGAATAAATTCCATAGATCTTGTTTTAATACTTTCAACGCCACTGTTTGATTACTGCATTAGATCGGACTTATGTTAAAATCGATTTTAACAATTTTATACAAATATTTACAGGAAGGATCACGCTACAATGCTCTTCATGTCGCTGCGAAAGCGATGAATGCGGAGATTTGCAACTTGCTGCTCACCACGGTTGGGAATCCTGCCTTTGTGCAGACCTTATATGGTATGGACGCTGATGCTGACTCTTGTAAGGTTAGTTCTTTTTTTTTAATAAAACCATGATTATTTTTATCATGTACTAGCTTTTGCCCGCGACTCTGCCTGCGTGGAATTAAAAGACAAAAGTTGTGGGCTATGGGTTCTTCTAGATTATGCTCTACATCTATGGCAACAGTTTAGTCTGCAAACTCTAACAAACATCCATCTTAACTTTCGCATATATAATATTAGTTGATGTCTTTAATTGTCAACAATAAATTTAGTAAATCTTACTTCTTACTTAATAATATTATAAATGCGAAAGTTTAGATGGATGGATGGATGGATGGATGTTTGTTAGAGTTTGTAGCCTAAACGGCTGAACGGATCTCGATGAAACTTGGCATAGATGTAGATGATAGTCTGGAAGAACACATAGGCTACTCACTTTTTTTTTTTAATTCCACGCGGACGAAGTCGCGGGCGAAAGCTAGTCTGAAATACATTTCATGTATATGATCATAAATGGTGATGTTAATTTTTTTCTTGTCTTTTTTTATCTTTATATATTCATGTTTTTCAATTTGATGTTTACACATTTATGCTATTTTCGTAATGTTAACACTTTCGCTGCCACCGATGTCCTGCGAGTTGAATCATGAATATTATTTCTATTTAAAGTGTTGAATGTTATTTCAGGAGTTTTCAGCGATTTTGGTGGACCGTTATCTCAACACTCCGGACAAAGCGATGAACGAGACGCCGCTGCACTTCGCGGCCAAGTTCGGCGCGGAGGCGGTGGTCGACGTGTTAACTTCGTTCCCGCAGTGCAACTTGAATGCGGTCAATAAATACGGCGAGCAACCTAAAGATGTTAGTATTGTTATTTTATACTATTTACTCACAATTATAGTTGTTAAACGAATTCTGAAATATTTAAATATTAGCTTTCGCCCGCGACTTTGTCCGTGTGGAATTTAAAAAGTAGCCCATGTGTCTTTCCGGACTATGTCCTACATCTATGTCAAATTTCACTGAGATCCGTTCAACAGTTTAGGTTACAAACTGTAACAAACATCCATCCATTTGAATATTCGTATTTATAATGTTAGTAAGACTAGCGGATGTCCGCGATTTTGTCGGTGCGGAATTAAAAAAAATGGTTGTTACTCCAATGTTACTAAATGTATTTCTTACTAATATAATAAATGCGAAAGTTTAGATGGATAGATTGATGAGTTTGTCACATAAACTGTTAACGGATCTCAATGAAATTTGCCAGAGATGTTTTTGAGGCATTTCAATTTATACAAAAATACTTCCTCTTTATAATATTAGTATGTAATATTGCAGATAATATGCGCGCGCGCGCCCTCCCTGCCTGCGGCGGTGGCGGGCAACATCCTGGGGCTGCTGCGGCCGCGGTACTACGTGCCCGTGCTGCACGCCGAGGACGGCAGCAGGGAGCCCACCATCGGACGACCCTTCTCACCTGGACTGCAGCAGGTAACCTTACACGACACCGAGGGGGGGGGGTATTTATATCTATAGTAATATAATAAAGCGTAAACACACACTTCTTTGTTGCATAAGATGTCAGCAATTACAGCATATATTTGAATAATTCCTTTTTTTAATAAAAAGCCCTACACTTACGTCACGCTTTAGGCTATATATTTTCACGCTATTAAACTAAGGGGGTGAGTAAATTGGAAAAAACGTTCACGTGGAAAAGGGACCATAAACTACAAGCTGCCAACATCAAGGAAGCAAGGTTGCCATGGTAACGGTAGTTGTTAGTCAATTAGCAAGTTGTCATTTGAACATGTAAACAATAAAAGTTTTTATAATAAATCCGGATAAAGCCGCACGGGAACAATTAGTTAAAAAGTAACCTTGTATCTAATATTATAAAGAGGAAAGATTTGTATTTTTTTATGTATTGAAATAAATCAAAAACTGGGCCGATTTCAATTCTTTCACAATTAAAAAGCTACGTTGCCATAGACTAACATAGGCTGTATTTTTTATTTCACGTGGACGAAGTAGCGAGCAAAAGCTAGTGCTAGTCCTAGTGCCTAGTGTGATGTATATCTATATAATAAATTCGGAGTGTCTGTTTGTAATATCAAAAGCAAAATTCCAGATTTCGGGAAGATGATGTATTTGCGGTTCTATTATAATATCCAAAATCGCATTTGAAAAAATGTTGTCTCTCGGTCTGTCCGCAAGACGCGTTTGTTCCGAGTAATCTCTGAAATGACGGCCCATTTAGACCGGACTTTCACTGAAGGGTAGCTGACATAGACGGGCATATTATAGGCTTTTTTATCTTAATATTGCGTGGACAAAGTCGCGGGCAACAGATAGTTTGATAAAATAATTTGAACATCCAGGAAATCAACAAGGATCCGTTATCTCCTCGGTACGAGATCCGTGCGTTCGCGGGCCCCATGGCGCCGCGCGAGGCGGACAGCTTCCGCCGCAGGTGGAAGACTCCGCCGCGCGCCGGCTTCAGACTGGCTGACATCTCCAAGGGCCTGGAGACTGTGGGCAGGTACGACCAGATATCATGAACTCTGCTAATGTACAATAAGTTACGGGAAATGGATCTATGTATGTTGGTAAAATATGACCAAATTTTTGACTAATTATTCTATCTTTACTTCTTAGTTAATATTTCATTTTATATAAAACTAGCATTCGCCTGCGACTCCGTCCGCGTGGTATTAAAAAATAAAAGTGAGTAGCCTATGTGTTCTTCCAGATCCTCTACATCTATGTCAAATTTAATCAAAATCCGTTCAGCGGTTAGGGCTACAAACTCTAACAAACATCCATCCATCCTAACTTTTGCATTAATAATTAAGAAAAAGAAAATAAGCCTAATTATTTGTTATTTTTAATTAATTATTTCTGTAAAAATGTTTATTTTATTTGAATATTTGACTAATAATTCTATTTTCCTTATTAATAGTCTACATTTCATTTTATATAAAATTATCTATGTATTATATTAACAGGAATCTAGCGGAGGAAATGAAAGTGAGCTGGAAGGAATACTGGCCCTTTCTAGACACATTCACTGACCTCAGAACTAAAGAGGGACTCACTTTACTAGAAAACTATTTAAAAAGTAAATACGAAGTCGCCTGTTCAATAGTTTACAACGACAGTTGCGCGCAATACCAACATACAGACGAACTCTCTCTATCCGCGATCACTTTAAATACCACTCAGAGTCCGGTTAAAGAACTCCTAAGTCCTATATCAGATTTATGCGCGGCGATGAAAAGTTGCACAATAACAGACAGACCTTCGTATTGGAAGAGAACTGACCCAATAAGACAAAGACTTTGTCGACAACGGAATTTAAAAATAAATGGTGATATATCGCCTGTTAGTCATACTGTTAACCAATTATTATGCATAGAAAGAACTTGTCAAGTGTTCGCGAAAAGGATAGCAGATGCTCTTGTTTTCTCTCTCACAGCGGAACCTGAAGTCGCAAGTGATTCTTTGAAGTCAGAAGCAAAACATCTCCAACATACAATATTTACATATATGGATGATGAGAGATTTAAAACTATTAATTTTGCATTACTACATTCACGACTTGCACAACTAGTTGTATTCAAGTTGAAGCAGAAAACTAAGGAATTGGATGATGTGAATTTTTTAGTTGAATTCCTAGTGAAACTCCGATGTCCCAATGATGATATATTCAGTTCTGATGATGAAAGAAAGAATTTTTCATATAGAAGTCGTGTTAAAATGTCGAATGTAATCAACGAGCATGTCCGATGTCTGTCAAGTTTTATTTGTGAGGAGCTAACGGAGACGGATGAGAGCAAAGGTCCAGCAGTCTCGGAGACAGAATGCTCTGAAATCTGGTCTCGTGCTGGTAAATGTAGGTGTGATTGGAATATAGAAGTATTTGAGAGGAACAGCAAGAAGAATGCCTCGTTCAGGAAGAATAGATCCACGTTATCTTCTAGTCCGAAGAGTGAGAGCTTCATCCGGAGGTTGATGTTTGATCAGGATATTGGTGAGTTGATTTTTATTATTAAGTAAGGAAAATTATGTAATAATTCTTATAATTGTT
>LD699928.1:1160344-1170943 GCA_003118335.3 Papilio memnon
CTCTTCTTTTTCCTTCTATCACTATTTCTGGCGGTTGTTGATCACTATCAATAAAAAAAGGTAAAGGTATAATTAACTGACTCAGTCTTATTTTTATTACTATAAATACGAAAGTTTGGATGGATGTTAGAGTTTGTAGCCTAAACTGAATGGATCTTGATGAAATTTAGTATAGACTTGATAAAGATTTGATATAGTGGATAGTCTGGAAGAACACATAGGCTACTTACTTTAGTTTTTTTTTAAATCATTTATTATTTTATTTTGACATTATTTACATTTGAATCTTTCAATTGCAAATAACAAAATTAAAATGCAATCACCGAAGGCCTTTGACATTAGCTAACAATTACCGTTACCATAGCAACCTTGTTTTGTTGCTTGGCTTGTAGTTTTTTGTCTCTTTCTCGCATGACGTTTTTTTCCAAATTATTTACTCTCTTAGTTTAATAGCTTGAAAATATATAGCCTAAAACGTGTCGCAAGTGTAGGGCTTTTTATTAAAGCAAGAGTTATTCAAAAATATGCTGTGATTGCTGAGATCTTAGGCAACAAAGAAGTTTGTGTTTACGCTTTATTATATTACTATAGATTTAGTTCACCTGTCTCTATCGTCAGTTAAATGTATGAAAGAGGCACAAGATTGTTCCGCCGCTTGTGGTTCTGTTTGTCGCACGGTTACTTCTTCCGTAATATCTACAATATTAAAATAGTTTATCTATAGATATAGCGTACTAATATAAATCCGAAAGTTTGAATGTTTGTTAGAGTTTGTAGAACATAGTCTGGAAGAACACATAGGCTAATTATTAAGTTTTTTTTAATTCCACTTAAAGTGTTTCATACAAGGTCGTTGTCTAATCAAATCTTGGAAAACATTATTTTGTTGACAAAACTTAGGAAATTCACCATAACTGCGTAAAAGAAATAAAAACATGAAGGATTGATAGTGTTGATTCAGTATCAGGAATCTGCGCTGAGGGAGTCCCTTAGTGACCATTTAACGAGTGTGTGGACTTAGTGCGTCAGTTAGAATGTACTAGGAGTGCATAAATGTAAGAGATGTTACGTTGTGTGGAGGAGCCCGGCTGGGGGGCGGGCGGTGCGGGGGGCTCGTGCCTCATCCCGCGCCATTCACTTATCATGTACCTGAAAATATGGCACAGTCTATATAACAATTACTGGGAAATATATATTTAATTGATTTATATCAATCCTTAACAAAAAATTTAGAATTTTCATCAAACTTCGCGATATTACAGTTACTAAGAACTACGACCCCCTAATTCAAATAGGGGGTCGTAATTAAACATGAAAACAATGAATTAAAAGTCGTAATACTAGTATGGTTATCAAAGACATTTAACAAATATATAGACTAGGCACTGGAACAATTATTTTTCACCGGTAATTTCTCTGACAGGTAATATATCAGTTGTCAAGTTTAGTACCACCTCGTGTCCTTATAAAATAACCAAACAGTATATTTAATGACACCAATTGACAGTTAAATTAAATAAAATAAATTATGATATGTGGTTTAGAGGATGATAACAGATAGCGTTAGTGGATTATGTGAAAAATGTCTTAAGTAATATCAACTATATATATTTTTGATACTCTGTGTGACACATACCGGCGCGTGTCCGCGTGTCTGTCCGCGCGCGCGTGCGGGTGCGCGGCGCGGGGCAGCGTGCCCAGGAAGGGTATGGGGTCTGTGGGCAGCTGGGGGCGCGGCTGGGCGAACACGCTCAGCTCCTCGCCCGCGCCGCGCCGCAGCCCGCACGCGCCGCGCGCGCCGCTCGGGTTCACACTGACGTCATACACTCACTTCACTAGGGGGTCTTAGTTACGTTTGGGGGTTCCAACCCCTTGAATATGGGGTCCGATCGTTATAGAATAGACACATACAATACAACATAAAAACAGTAAGAGACAATATTTGTTAAGATATTTTTTTTTTCAACAAATAGAAATAATTGTTAGTTATTTTTTTACTAGCAACAAGTGTTACAAGCCCAACTTTAGTCCCTTTCCCGTTCCAGCCTTTTCTTATAAGGAAAGGACTGGATGAGATAGTGGATCTGACGGTGGGGGAGACGCAAAGGAAGGGGATCATCCTCTTTATGTGGGTCTCCTTCTCCGTCGATTTAGGGTAGGCAACGCATCTGCATTTGCGGATGTCTATGGGCAGCGGTCGCTTCGCCATTTCGGCGAATTCAAGTGGCCGCGTGCTCGTTTGGGACCTTATTGTATAAAAAAAAAGCACTAGTACCTTTCATATCGTGACATTTTCTTCACCTTGTCTATACTATTTTGGAATCAATTGTAAAATTAAATTGTGAAAGTGAAAAATTATATCGCACCTTTATTTTTTAGAATTAACTCAAAATGTATGTTTTTTGGGAAATTGCGCCTGAAGTTTGTCATAATTACAGGATATTTGAGATGAGAGATCATTATATCGCGAGTTGAATTAGTCGCATTCTTCTCCCGAAAATATTGTTTGTGGTAAAAACTCAAAAAAAAAACGTAAATTTTGAGTTAATTCTTTTTATGAATAAAGGTGCAATGTATTATCTATATACAGTATATATGTATTTATTACCCCTGTGCGGGCATGAGGGTGGGCGCGGTGCGCGGGCGCGGGGCGCCGAGGCGCGCGGACACGAGCTCGGCGCGCAGCCGCACTTGCTCGCGAGCAAGCTCGTCGATATGCTCCCGTTGCTGTACATTTTATACTAATTTTAACAGATTATCATCTATATTAATATTAATATAATAAAACATAATCACAATTTGTTATGTAAGATGTCAGCAATCACAGTATATTTTTGAATCATTCTTTTATTAAAGGATCCTACACTTACTACACGCTATAGGCTATATATTTTCACGTTATACTTAAGGGGTAAATGAATTGGAAAAACTGTCATGCGGAAAAGGGACACAAACTCAAAGCAAGGTTGCCATGGTAACGGATAATTGTTATCCATTACCAAAGATCTTTATGGTCAATCATTTTTTTTTATTTTATTTATAACCCAAGTTCCACTTCCACCTTATTTCTTCGTAATTTTACTAATATTATAAATGTGAATGTTTTGATGGATGGATGTTTGTTAGAGTTTGTAGCCGAAACTGCTGAACGGATCTTAAATCTGTTATAGATGAAGAACTGGAAAAACACATAGACTACTTTTATTTAATTCCACGCGGACGGAGTCATAGCCTAAAGGTAATATATAATAAAAACATCCAGTTAAAAGCATAAAGTACATATTTAAAACAAACCTGTTCAGCGAATGCTTTAAGGCGATCGTTCTCTTGTCGTAGTAGCGACTCGAGCTGTCTGCCGCGCTCTGCCGAGTCCAGTACAAAAGAACGACCATGATCTACGTCCTCAGCAATACTCTATGAAAAAAAAATTCCTTGTAACGTTTAAAAAGTTAAATCAAATTATATTTATTGTTACAGACTTAGAGGTTTGAAATTTTGCATAAACTGTTAATAGTTACGAAGGCTTTACTTAATGCTTTAAGAAATATTTTAAAAAAAATCATTATTTATCTACTAAACTTCAAATAATTTTATAGTCACTAAAAGCGACAGTTAGGGACAGTCCCACCAAATTATAAATTGTCTGATAACAATCCAACGTGTAAAATGTGATGGAAATATTGTTTTGTTAGCTTATCTAACAGTGACGTCATTTTTAAGCTATCTGAGCCTCTATCAGTCAGTGGTGGGACAGGCCCTTAGGGTTCCACATTATTTATGATGAAATTTTGTATGAATTACCTTTATTAGTATTTAAGATATTATAAAAACCGCCTAATTTTACATATAACCTAAATTTACCTGATTGAAGTTGACATTTTTCAATTTCTTCAAATCATTCACTAATTGATTTGGTTTTCGTACCGCGTCCTCACTTCTTACACGTTCAATATCTTGTTGATTATTCATAGCCGTATCAGTCATAACCCCTGTTTCCACTAGACATTTAGTAGAGAAAGCCTTCAAACTGGATAATTCAGTTCTTAACAAATTGTATTGAGAATTCAGTTCGTCTCTTTCTTTTATATTGTGTAGACTAATTTTAGTATTACTGTCGCATATCTCTTTTAACTTCTCTAATTCACTTCTCTCTCTTTCTATTGCATCTCTTTCTATCCTCATAGAGTGTAAGCGAGACTCTAATTGCATCATTTCGTTCGTTATCTGATTTCTCATTTCTTTTCCTCGTTTTCTTAAAGTATGTTCTGCTTCTTTTATTTGGTTCTGTAGAGTTTCTTCCTGAAAAATCTACTGTTCGTTATTTTTTAATAAGAATAGTATAAATTTACTATCGGGTCGTACTTTTCTGTTTATCTATATAATAGCGGGCGCACACCTTTGAGTAAGCCAAAGAGATTAAAAAAATATACAGGGTGATTCTTAACGGACGGTTCAACGGTTTTGCGGAAGTAGAGGACCTCAATATCGTTTAAGCGCAAGTATGTTGCCCGATTTTCTATAGTTTTAAAGTTATTTAATACTAGCTTTCGCCCGCGACTCCGTTCGCGTGGAATTAAAAAAAACAAAAGCGAGTAGCCTATGTGTTCTTCCAGACTATGCTCTGCATCTATGCCAAATTTCATCGAGATCCGTTCAGGCGTTTAGACTACAAACTCTAACAAACATCCATCTATCCATCCATCTAAACTTTCGCATTTATAATATTAGTAAGATTTTGTAAAAAAAATCGTAAAAATCAGGTTTCCGACTGACAAAAGCTATTGAGGTCCTCTAACTCCACAAAGCCGTTGATCCGACCAAGAATCACCCTGTATATCTGACCTTGTTGTTCAGTCGTTCAGTCTCCGTCTGTACGGTATCCATGGCAACAGACATGTTGGAGTGCTGGTCCCGCAACGCCCGCGCCAATCCCCACAGGAACTTCTTCTTCTCTTGTACATTACTTTCCAACTCCACTTCCCGTGCTTTAAATGATTCTTCCATCTATAAGTGATTTAAAAAATACATAGAGGAAGCATAGTTGACACTTCACCTGAGACATTTTTAACATAATCTCACGCTATCAATCTCATAATATAATTAACTAGCTTTCGCCCACGATTCCGTCCGCGTGGAAAAAAAATAGCCTATGTGTTCTTCCAGACTGTCCTCTACTTCTTTGTCAAATTTCATAGATATCTGTTCAGCCGTACAGAACTCTCCATCCATCCATCCATCTAAACTTTCGCATTTATAATATTAGTAAAATTGTGTTTATATTTTATTTCGCGATACTGTTTAGTTTATTTTATAACTATCCTCATCTCCTTTTCTTCTACGAAAATGATGGGAAGGGGAGGGGATAGGTAGAGTATCGCATTCGCTTAGCCTTCACAATTGTACGCAACAAACCTCGTCATATCTCTTCTGGAGTATGAGAGCATGGTTCGCTAGAGACCTCTTGATCTTCCTCTCTTCTTCTTCTCTCACCATCTCCACTTCTGTTTCATACACGGTTCTTAATTGGCTGAACATCTGAAAAGATTAAATTAATTAAATATTAATTTAATAGACAAATAAAAGGTTTTAAATATAAAGCCCCGCTAAAATACTAATTGCATTAACATTTTAACGTCTGTCAGATTGTACGAAGCGATATATTAAATAATTGTTTCAGTTCGGCTGTAACTGTCAGAATCGTTAATGGACTATTAAGGTTGTAAGTGGTCAATAAGCGACTATTTAAGCAAGAGAACTCTACTAAGCGACTCTTACAAGTAACTTCGAACTATGAGTACGGCAGTAGTTTAATAGAAAACATAAATAATTTGAACTACAGAAAACTTGACGCACGAATGGTAGTTTTCGATTTATTCGTTATAGATTCGCGAATGAAAATGCATTTACAATGTAAAAACTACATTCCAAACAATTTTACATTTTTCTAACTACCTATATACGATAACAAAGAAATTAAAACATATAACCTCTTCAATAATATCTCTTTCCATAACATCTATATTTTTAAAAAAGCCTTCTGGTTTAAACATATCGTTGGACTTTGAGTCCTAAAACAAACACAATAGAACATTTTTTTGCTTCATGAAACTTCTTAATACGAAAATTGTCACCTAATAATTCAAGGACGCGTCACATTTAAGGACGTTTCGTTACATGAGAGAGATGGAAGATATGAAATCGGCGGGGGAGAAAGAGAGCGATATACGTCGATACAAAGTAACTCTCGTACTAAGTACTGTATAATAAGTACGAAGTTAATATTATTGAATACTAACTTTCGCTCGCGACTCTGTCCGCGTAGAATTAAAATAAAAGTAAGTAGCCTATGTTCTTCAAGACTGTTCTCTACTTCTATGATAAATTTCATCGAGATCCGATCAGCAGTTTAAGCTACAAACTCTAGCATCCAATCCAAGCAACATCTATCCATCCAAACTTTCGGATTTATAATATTTACCGGCGTGAAATAAAAAGAAACAAAAGAAATTAGTCTATGTGTTCTTTAAGACTGTCCTCTACATATATGCTAAATTTCGGATACAAACTCTAACAATCATCCATCTAAACATTCGCATTTATGATAATAGGATTATATATTAGTAATTTATTATAATAGTAAGATGTACCGTACCTTACATAATGCTTCTTTTTTGTATTTATATTTCCTTTGTATTCTCGCCATTCTCTGCTTACAGCTGTCACAAAAGGCGTAATGCTTGCAAATTGTTAATGAATTGCTTTTCTTACCCGGTCCTTTCAAATAACTATCCACTGACACTTTGGAACTTCCTGACACACTGGCTTCTGATGTATTAACTGAAAGAATGTATTAAATAAAAACTACCAAACTATGTTATTATCTATACTAATATTATAAAGAGGAAAGATTTGTATTCTTGTATGTATTGATATAAAAACTACTGGGCCGATTTTAAAAAATCTTTCACCGTTAGAAAGGTAATTTATCTGTAACATAGGCTATATTTTTAGTAACACGCGGGCGAAGTCGCGAGCAACAGCTAGTGTGTAATATTTTGTGTGAAATACCAAAAACTACTGTTACTATTAAAAAAACTGTTATAAGTGATGCTATACTTTTTTATTATTATTTAATTTCACGCAGACAAAGTCGCTAGCAACAGCTAGTAATTAACTACATTGAATATCTCATATGAAGTATAAACTATGTGTCAATGTAATATTAAAATATGTATCACTCTGCCACTCAGAGACATTTTAAACAATATAAACCCTCACTAAGGGGCTCAGAGCCTACCCTAAGTTAGCGGTGTCAAATCAGAGTGAAGTGTTACCTGGAGATTTATGGAGATAAAAGATCTTACCACATTCAAAAGTCTCCGACTGCTTTTGAAATATTGGTAAACATTTGAGTATACATAAAATAAGGGGTAGTTTTGCTTCTTCTTTATACATATATACTATATTAGATGCAGTCTCCGAGTCACATTTTATACCTGGAAATTAGAAAAAAAATGTTTTAGTCGCTAAACTAATGATTAAATTAACACTAAAACACTGCTAAAGTTGATTTGCTCATTCATATAGGACAATAATATTTATTGTATGGAAGCAGCACATACTGTGCTGACCCTCTGTAGGGACAGAGGCCAGTTGATCATCAATTAAGCTTACTAAATCCATACTTAGATATATAACTTACCTAAATAATTTAAAACGCACCAAACATCACTGTCTTTGAATCTCAATTCTTTATAATCATCATCAGCTTTAGTTTGTAGAAGAGAATTGGCTAAATCAAACACCATGTTAGCTAGAGGTATCTCCGATATAAACACTGACAAACTGTAAGTAAAGTCCTGAAAAGAGAAAAAGTATTAATAAGGCAACACTTATTCTCTCCACAAATGTTTTAAAACCAAGCTTTCAGAATGTAAAAAAACATTGTTAAAACATACATTAAAATGTATTATTAAATTAATTAAAATTATAAAAATAATTATGAATTTAAGAATGCTTTTTTTAATTTTCAACCAGATTATCAGCATATACCAGTCTAATTTTAGGATTTCCAAAAGAGTTTTTTTTTTACTTACCAAACGCATAAGGTATTCAGCCACAAGTATATTTAAAGCTTGGTATGTGAGTTCAAGACGCTGAGAAAAATGTTTCTGGCACATTGGAGTTTCACCTGAAACCATAAATGTAATTTAGCTTTAGCCATATTGTGAATTATTTTAGCTGTTACCATTTTACAGCTTTAATTTCTCTCATTTAATTCCGAGCTAGCTATAAAACCTGAGTAAGATAGGTCTGCCAGAGCCGCGTTAAATTAATTATTGTAGTTTCTGCCTATCCCTCAGGTTCATAGGCGTGATTATGTTGTTATTTATACAATTTGTCAGTTATTCGCAATTTTATGTTTTGAAATATGCAAGATATTACCTGTAGTAACATTTTTGAAAACATTAATTATATGACCACGTAAGTAAGCTCTAAGATCACTGAGTACACCATTTTTCTCAAATAATTCGTAAATGAACTTCTGGAAATTTTCGGAAGATTTATCATCCTTTATGTTAACTGAATTTTCACGGTTTTGATCTTTTTGCGCCTCTTCTTCCTCCATTTTTAATTATGTTGTTTTTATTATATTTATAATATTGAAAAACGTTGCAAATACTCAAAATTTAAAAGTATAATTATTTTTATACAATAATTTTGAATTTCCCAAACAGTGTTTGAAAAATCTTTGTTGACATTTCCGGTTTAAGTTTTGTACAAGTAACACATTTGGTGGTTTTAGTTTATTTTGCCATTTTTTAATTCAATTTCAACAATAATATTTCTAGTTATTATATTCGTAAATAAATATGTTAAAGAATGTTTTACACATGTTACTTCTAAAATCACAAATTTTGTTAAAAAAATATTTTATAATCTGTATTTCCGTGCAAGAATTATAAATTGTTTTGAAAACTCCATCATCCGTCCCTGTGGCGCAGAGGATAGCGCGTTGGACTTCTAATCCAAAGGTCGTGGGTTCGATCCCCACCAGGGATGTTACGTAAGTGACTTTTTGTTGTGTTTTGTTATTCGAATTTTATTAAAAAAATACAGACGAATTGATAACCTCCTTCTTTTGGGAAGTTTTTAAAAACAAGTAACACTTTTTATTTCCTTCTAATTTACTACAATATTTTGCAATTCTTGAAAATTAATTTGCTATGTTCCAAACTATTTTGTACATTGAATAAGCGCCCCCTATCGTATAAAACATAAGAATCTATTTTTATAATCATTTGAGGGAAATAATTTGAATAAAAGATTCTTCTATATCTATATTGATTTTGCCATTTATTTTAAGAGACCGAACCAATTAAAAATAAGTTGATCGTACGTCCTTACTATTGTTTAATTAAATCACCACCATCACCATCATCAACTCTTTTTTTAACCCCATCTGGTGGTAAGTAGTTGAATATAATTGAAAACACTTTCTTTGATTTTCTTACATAATCTGTCGGTTTATAATCTGTGACTGTCACTAAATGACAGTTGTTATCACAGTGATATTGACATTTTCTCTTGTTTACAAATTAACACTGCTATTAATTTGCAAATATTAAAATTATTGCAAAACATTTTCATTTTCGTATTTCTTCAAGATTTGCAGAATGCGGCGTCGAGCAGGCGTTGGTGCTATACAAAAGCAGAAATTAGAACAAGAAAAGTATAGAGAGAAAGGTTCAGAAATACAGGAAAATCAATTCCAACAGATGTCTAAACAATTAGAGGTATTCAGAGAGAACCTTGAGGAGTTTGCAACAAAGCATAAGAGTGAAATAAAAAAGAACGCTCAATTTAGAAGACAATTCCAAGAAATGTGTGCTGCTATTGGTGTTGATCCATTGGCTTCGGGGAAAGGATTTTGGTCTGTTTTAGGTACGTCAAAATTATAACTCAGTTGTATGTTCTAATAAGGGTATCATTACAACAGTCGTATATCTCTTGATGGTTTGGATTGGCATTACAACCAGTAAAATATTGTTTATGAGATATAGTGATCAACAGTAACATATGGTATTGTTCAAGTTAGCTCAACCTTACACAATGCATTAAGTGATAGTAACCAATATTATAGTATTTTACTTTATTTATAATATTAAAATATAATGTATATGTTACTCTTTTAAAATGAGTCAAGTTATAAATTGATGGCTCCTACGTAAACAAATGTATGTTTGAAACACAAATTTTGCAAGACAAAACTTTAAACATTCATATTTAGGTTAATTTATTAATTACAATGTGTAAAGCATAAAAATATGATAAAACAACAATAATGTATAGTTATTCTACTTTCTAACGGAAATTAGTATTTAATCAAGTTAATTTAAAAAACATAAAACTAGGAGTATATTGTAAAATTGTGACTTATGTCTATGTAAGAACCATTGACATATAGAAAAATTGCTCTTTTTTTACATTTATTAAGCTAGCACTTAACCATGAACATGATGCAGTCGAAAGATGGTACTTTGCAATAAGTGAAAAATAAGTCTTGTTTTTCAAATTTAGGAATAGTGTTGTGGTTAT
>LD699928.1:1174040-1194533 GCA_003118335.3 Papilio memnon
ATTAACCGTCTGTTTTTGGCCTTGTAGTTCTGAAACTTGGTCGTCTTAAAGAGGTGTTAGATAGTTCAGGTTATCTTATTTTTAGGGGGATCACACAGAAGAAAGGCGTAAAGTGGAAATAATTCGTATCGTCTGATGAGTGTACGGCGGGGGACTGATTTTAATCCTCTTTTCTTCCTTTCCCGCCATTCTCTTATAAAGAATTGATGGCTAGAGTAAGTGGATTTGGCGGAGGAGAGAACGCATTCGAAAGGTAAGTCTTTTCGGGCGTCCCCCCTCCTATATCGCTAAAAGATAGGAAACTAGTATGAAATTGCGTATATCTCTGTAGCTTCGCTATCTCGGAAAATCCAGGAAACCGGCTGCGACACATATTTAGGGAACTCTTGATGTAGTTTGTATGGCTCGTGCATGTGTACGACTTACTTGAGTTCATCACATTGTGTTTTAAGCAAGTTTTCTTCCCAGTCTCGCCGTTTTGTCTCTCTGCTGTGTATATCTTGAACACGCTGTATATCTATAGCTAGACATTGCTTCTCACACACTAGTTGTATATTCCGACGTTCAGATGACACCTGTAGGTAATTACTCTGGCTATATCAAAGACATTGAAGAAATATAGACTAGACTACATTTTATTCACCGGTAACTTCTTTGTACGGTAATATCTCAATGTCTTTGACACGCAGAGACGCTTATCAGTGTTTGAATTATTTGTTTGTGATTTTGTCTATCGCACACCAGGTAGCGCTAATGAGATATGTGAATTACGTTTCAAGTGAGGTGTCTCTTTAGGTTACGTCTGTACACAACATAAAGCTATCTTTGTTTCTCTCAGCGAGTACGAGAGAGATAATGTTTTTGTACACATGTGTAGGTAGTGGGAATTCGCATTGAAACACGTATTGCAAAACTCGGCTTGTGATACCACTAATAGCCGTCGACAGGAGGGGGGCAAAGTGGGCTATCTGCTCTAGGAAAAGTCTTAGTTATGTTATAAATGCGAAAGTTTTGAGGGATGGATGTTGATCAACATTTTCTAAGGAATTAAAAATATCTTTTACTACTAGCTCCCGCTATTTACATCATCGACCTGTCCCCCTTCTAGAGCTAGCATCGTGATATCACTACAGCAAAAGCACTCACACCCGAAAACCAGAAGGGTATCCAGTGACTACAGATTTTATTTCACTTCTTCTAATATATAGTAATTTACCAATTCCTGGAACATAGCTTCAAGTCGCTGCTCAGCCAACGCAAGCTTCGGATCTACTGACTTCAAATTGTCTTTTTCCTGTTTTATGTAGATTTCATTTGCTTCCTGAAGAATCTTATTGTCCCTACAAAGTGTAAGAAAATTTGGGAAGTTTTTGGGCCCATTACAAAACTCTACCATCTTAAATTAGGAAATAAGTAAAAAAAAGTCGTCCTGTTTAATTCGGATGGCAATAAAATTGGTCTGTATGATTCTTGGGGACGTTAATTACTTAATCAGTCCCTTAGCATCGATATGTCATTCAGTAAAGGGCTTATTTAGTGCTAAAAGACGAAGTAAAAGAATAGACGACTTACCTTAGTGTTTTATTTAAAATCATTCCTTTTTCGACTAACTCAGCATCTAGACTTCTTATATGTTCCAACATATCTGATACTTTCTCATTACATTTATCTCTAACTTCATCCAGTTCTACTCTCAAATTATTTTCCGTTTCTTGTTTGACTTTTGTTATGTTTTGTCGAAGATTATTTACAACACCTGGAACCAAAGGTTTTTTAACCCGGTGCGTATTAATTTTAACAACAGTGAGAGTCGGCTGTATCATAAGTATTTAAAATAGGTAATTTATTTCTTTTTATTTAATTAAATGGATCTACAAACCGGTTAATTCTGCAATTTTTCGATAAGCCTCGTTCTTCTGAGCTGATACTACGTCGAAGAGTTGTAAGGCTTCAGCGACCTAAAAATATTCTATCATATTCTTTACGTTTCTAGAATTATCCTTAACTTTAACTATAGTGGGAATAAGAAAATATGTAGATTTTGTTCTTTAACAATCTTTGAAGATTTACGGGAATTTTCTATTACAAAATGGTAACTGAGGAATTCTATATTTCACTACAACTTGGTTCCAAAATTAACCATTTACGTCTAGTTATCAATAAACACATAAATCACCTTAGATTTTGCTTCAACTTCTCTCTTCACTCTATCGACGCTCTCTTTCTGGCAGACTATTAATTGTTGCCTTAGATCTTCATTCGATTTTTTTTCTGCTGCCAAATTTATTTTACATTCTTCAAGATTTTTCTCAGCTACATTCATTTTATTTTCCAAATCTTTGCCTCTCTCTTTATAACTCTGTATGTCTTTTTGTGAATTCTTCAAATCATTTTGCACTGTATCTAATTCACGTTTTATATTATCATATTTCGATTCCAATTCAACATAATCGTTAAGTGATGTTTCAAGTTTCAGCTCTAAACTTCTTCTGTCTTCTACGTCGTTCTGTAAAAGTGTGTTTGTGTCAGTTTAAACAGGAAAATACTTTATCAGATGTGCACTTTATGTGCAATAGAATTTTATATATATACATATTTATCTCTACTAATATTATAAACAGGAAAGATTTATATTTTTGTATGTATTGAAATAACTCAAAAACTACTGGGTCGATTTCAATAATTCTTTCACCATTAAAAACCTACGTTATCAGTGACTAACATAGGCTATATTTTTATTTTATTTTTTAATTTCACGGGGACGAAGTTCCAAGCAACAGCTTACTTACATCTCTATATTTCCTATTATCGTAAATTTGATAAGTTTTCAATTCCTTGTCGAGCGCGTCGATCGTTTTCTGTGAAGTTTGCCATAGCACATGCAGGGAGTCTCTCTCCTGTAGAAATATGAAATAGAATCGTTAGCAGACGTAATGAGCCCGCATTAAGTAACTTTAACTTAGACGAGTAAAAAAAGGAAAAAGAGATAAGCGCCTATTCAATTCAAGGACGATAGTTACTTGCTACGACCTCGTTATTAACAGAAAATTCTCCAAGCCTTTAATGCGGAATTTAGTGTTAATTTGTTGTACTCTCAGCGATAGTCATTTGTGGTGGAATGTCTTAAATGCTAAAAAACCTTTCGTGATGCAATTTTTAAATCACTTAAAAATACAAATAAAACGATTTACAAAATATTACCTTTGTAAGTAAGGTAACTTGTTTCTTCAAGTCTTCGAATTCCTTGTCATGATTATTATCTTGCTGAGCGTTCTGAAGTTTTTCATTCAACAATATTGCTACTTGCTGGGAAAGTTTTTGATTATCCGCAATTAATGTTTTTATTTCCTGTTCCACGATAGTTTGATTTTGCTAAAAATAAATTAAGCCCCTCGTAAATGATACAGACATTTTTTAACTTAAAGTTAACATGAGAATTGATTACCCTGTAAAAGTCGACTTCAGATTCCAGATCTTGGAAGTCGTTATTCATTATGAATTTTATTCACTCAAACAGTTTTGTAGTGAAATAGCTACATACTTTTAAATTATTTTACAGTAGATGATTCACTAATATATAATTTGATTTCTTATATCAGGTTATCATTTTGTTTACATTTCCCGCGAAGAAATGTCAATTTTGGTTGCTATGCAACGTGATATTTTTAAAATAAGACCGTGGTATTCATTGTAAATTTAATTTCTAGGATCGTTTTTACTAATAAATGCTTAAATAATAATCACAAACCTTTAAATAAACTAAATAAGTTCAAAACACTAAAGTAAAATAAACTGACCGTCCGTTTTACAACGAATGCTATATTGTCAAATATGAATTAAAAACTGTCAAACGTCAAAGTCATGTCAATAAAAATTAAAAATACTTTAATTCACAAACATTCGCAAATGTAGAAACTATCGATAAAAAGTCTACGGCAACTATTCAAAATAATGTTAAGTAAAAAATAACCAATTTCCACCATGACACAGTAAGTAACATTTATAATTTAAGAATAGTAACACAATTATAAAAGGCAAATACAAGAAGAACCGGTGTCTTTCTTGTTTTAGCCTTTACTTCGATATTAGAGATGATCAGTGGCCTCTTATCTACGATGATAAATATAATGTTTCTGTTCTGGGCTTGGAAAAATTACATATATTTGATGCTAAGAAATGGGGTAACATCATACAGGTTGGTTTCTTTTTCCGGCAATACGATATAAATAGTAATTAAAACATTGTTATTTATACATTAGTGTGTTACTTTTATAATTTATCTATGGATGACTAATAGTAGATAATAGCTTATGAACATTGTTATTGAGTTATTAAAGATATTGATTGCATTACAGCATTTGCTGCGAGCAAAACTTATAACTAAAGATTGTTTGGTACATCCTAATGAAGCCAAGAAAGAAGACTTACTTGTTGTTCACACTAAGAAGTATCTGCGATCGCTTAAGGTATGAGAACTGAGATATTTAATTAGGTTTTTTTCACTTATCATAACAATATGTATTTATTTATGATTTATTTTATAAATAATACTATACCCTGGGGTCTTTGACATTCAAGAGACAAGACCTAACAGGAGTGTCCAAAATGAACACAATTTTCTAAAGTTTATTCCTTGTGTGTTGGTGTCACATGTAACTATGCGATTGTCATTTTTACCTCATCCTTGGTGGAAAGTGGCAGAAGTTCTTTATTACAATAGCAACAATTTGCTTATTCCTTTTATCTATAATCAAAGCCTAGGCAGAAATCATTAAATAATAATTGTTTATTATTTCAGTGGAGCCCCAAAGTGGCTGTAATCGCAGAGGTTCCAGTGGTTGCTTGCTTACCAAATATTCTTGTACAATATGCATACTTGAAACCAATGAGGTAAAATTTATAGCGCATCTAGATATATATTATCTCTTTTCTTTTCCTAAATTGTCACTGACCGCTTTAAATGGACAGAGTTATAGAGGAGTGAGAGCAGCTTATATTTCGTTTGATTTTTTCAATATTACATACAGACACTCCAATTTCAATATATGTATGGATATAGATAGATAATGTCATTGCTTTATTTTTTTATAAAAAAAAAAGTTAACAGAGTATTTTATGTTACGTATTTTCAAAGGTTACAAACCGGTGGTTCAGTGTTAGCTGGTAAATTAGCATTAGAACGTGGCTGGGCTATCAATGTCGGTGGAGGGTTCCATCACTGCAGCTCGGAAAGAGGAGGTGGTTTCTGTCCATATGCCGATATAACACTATTGGTCCGTTTTCTTGTTGACAATGAGATGATACAGAACGCAATGATTGTGGATTTAGATGCGCATCAGGTACGATATGAATTCTAGGTTTTATTCTCCATACATTTGTATGGAAACATCAGCTTTTGCAACTTCTTCCAAACTATGTTCTACATCTGTGTCTAATTTAATCAAGATCCATTCAGCAGTTAGGCTACAAACTCGAAACATCCATCCATCTAAACTTTGGCAATAATGCTAGCTTTCGCCCGAGACTGTACGCGTAGAATTAAAATAAAAATGTAAGTAGTCTATGTGTTCCGAACTATCTACATCTATGCCAAATATCGAGATCAGTTCAGCAGTTTAGGCAACAAACTCTGAAACGTCCGTCTAAACTTTTACATTTATAATGTTAGTAAGAAATAAGATAATTATAGGGATAACATTTGGTTAACAAATACTTTTCAAGGGCAACGGTTACCAGCGTGACTTCCTCGGTGTGCCGGAGGTATATATAATGGACATGTACAATAGACACATATATCCTAAAGATAAGGAGGCGAAACGCGCCATCCGAAGGAAAGTGGAGTTAGACCATCTCGTTGATGATACAGAATATTTACTTAAGTTGCATAAGTAAGTACATTTCATCTATATTTTTTAATTTAAGTATAATATATAGAACTAGGTGTTCGCGTGCGGCTTCATCACCGTGCAATTTTAAAAAAATATTTCATTATTTACCTACATTTGTCAAATTATGAATTGCAAATGTCAAAATGACATGACATGATGACAAATGGCAATCTTGCTTCCTTGATGTTGACAACAACTTATGGTCTCTTTCCCACATTAGGGTTTTTATCCAAAATATTTATCCCATAAGTTTAATGTCGTGAAAATATATAGCCTAAAGCGTGACGGTGTAGGGCTTTTTATTAAAAAAAGAATTATTCAAAAATATGCTGTAATTGCTGACATCTTAGGCCACAAAGTAGTGTGTGTTTACGCTTTATTATATTAAGTATAGATAATAAGTTAAAACATAATAAGTAAATAGAAACTACTCTTTAAGATTTTGATAACCAACTTATGTAAGAGGTTTAATTTTTATAACGTAAGAAGAGGTTGGGAAGGGGAAATTGTTTTGTTGCAGAAGGCGAGACATAGAAGAGGAAAATATCTCCTCCAACAAGTCCCCGATTAAAAGTAACCTAAAATAAAAATAACCTAAAATGTTCCCATGTCTTGGTGGTTATTTTAATGACTGAATACTGAAACGTTTAAATATGTAACAGCATTTTAAATGAGGTTACATTTAAACTCTAAATTCCATTAAAAAACTGACGTCAGATCTGATATCAGATTCTAAGCAACGCTTACTTAGCGAAGTGTTTGTTTCGTTTCAGTAATCGGCCGTATGTGTTAAAATCTTATAGAAGTGTTTTATTTAATACTAGCTTTCGCCCGCGACTCCGTCCGCGTGGAATAAAAAAAAACAAAAGTGAGTAGCCTATGTGTTCTTCCAGGCTACCCTCTACATTTATACCAAATTTCATCGAAATCCGTTAGGCCGTTTAGGCTACAAACTCTAACAAACATCCATCCATCCATCCATCCATCCATCTAAACTTTCGCATTTATAATATTAGTAAGATTTTTTGTTTATTGTCAGACATTTAAAAGCTGCACTTGATGACTTCAAGCCTGATATCTTGGTTTACAATGCGGGAACAGATATATTGGATTCAGACCCACTCGGACATCTTAGTATTACTGAAGAGGTGAATCTGTTTATATTTAACCAGCTGTTTTCATGCGGCTTCGTCTGTTTATTATAAAAATGTTACGTTATTTTAATGTAGGCACATTTGTATAACTAAATTCAATTCTAAAATCAACAAAAAGTAGATTTAATCATATTTGTGACTATCTGCGATAATTTGTAATTGCCTTTACTTTTGGTAAGTTAGCTCTAAGTTGTCCAAAAAAAAAAACTCAATTGCACATGTGGCTAACAATTACTGTGACAATGGCAATCTGATTTTGTTGCCATTGGCTTAGTTTTTGTCCCTTTCACATAGCAGTTACAATTAATAAATATTTTTTACTTTTCAGGGTATAATTCAAAGGGACCAGTTTGTTTTCGAACAATGTAAGAAGCACAAAATTCCGATAGTAATGTTGACAAGTGGAGGGTATCTTAGAAAAACTGCAAAAATTATCGCAGATTCAATTATCAATTTAGAGAGCAAAGGTCTGATTGACGGTAGTAAAGCGACTAATTTAGATGAATGAAGTGGCAACACTAATAATTCTACCACTCTAAGTGGATTTTTTGGTATAGCAACATTTCAGCGATAGTTTTGATCTCATGGTGCCAAATCGGTATTTATATTTATAGCAAATAGAATTTGCGATTATTTATTCTAGTCGTTTATCCATCGTTTGTTTCTTTGCTGATGTTTTATTTTATTAATAAAATTTTATTTTCTTTTATACTGTGTTTTATTTCGTTATCTTACGGTTTCCTAAATTTTTAAATTGAAGAATTATAATTGCAATCCACAGTTTGTAAGCAAAGAATATATTTTTTAATTTTTAAGATTATACTAAGAAAAATAACGAGAAATTGAATAAAATTAAATTCTATTTCAAGACAAAAATCCTATCACAATTAAATAGCAACCCAGAATTTGTCAATAATTTTGACATTTAACAAGCTATGCCAACTACAGATTAAAAATCAAATGTGACATTTTGAAAACTTCCAAAACCTATTGGTTTATCTTGTAGTTGTGTTGAATTGAGAATAATATTCATCAGTAGGCGTGTTGTTGTACACAACTTCCTTGAAATATTTCTCCTTTTCTTTCTGCTGCATTGCCAATAATTGATTCTCTTCCATCAATTGTTTAGCCATTTCCCTGTAAAATAATTTTATATAGTAGAATACCGAATTAACGTAAATTTGATAAACCTCTAATAAGATTTTTATATTTGTCACGACACAAAAAGAGGTTATGTAAAACTTTGAGGTTATCTTACTAAAGTAAATGCTAAAGTTAAGATGGATGTCGTTAGAGTTTGTAGCCTAAACTGCTGAACGGATCTAGATGAAATTTGGCACAGGTGTAGACATAGTAAGAAAGAACACATGTACTACTAAGTAAAATACTAATATATTATAATACTTTGAGGTTATGTTTAATATTTAGAGGTTATATCATACCTTCTCTGTCGTTGGTCGAGTATATCTTGACGTGCAACCTCA
The DNA here is from genome assembly GCA_003118335.3 of Papilio memnon. Taxonomy (NCBI): domain Eukaryota; kingdom Metazoa; phylum Arthropoda; class Insecta; order Lepidoptera; family Papilionidae; genus Papilio; species Papilio memnon. The sequence goes on from LD699928.1 coordinate 1,182,567, forward strand.
CGCTGTATAGATTTAGACAAAGCTTGCCACTCTGCCTCCATTTTGTCTGCAGCATCTCTCTTCGCCTGGAATAATATTTCGATTTAACAGGTTATGAAAAATATCTAGATATTAATAAGATATAAAACACAATAAAGCAATAATAAACCTTATTGACTGCCATTTGTTCCTTCTGCGCTGCATAGAACTTCTTTAACTCCTCTTGATTCATGCCTTTGTACATGAAACCGATCGCTCTGGAATAATTTTTAATTACAAAAATCTTACTAAAGTTACAGGCGAAATCATAACTTATGTCTGATGTTTAAGAAATTATCAGCAATATTAATTGTTCTGATAAATTGTGTCATTGAATTTCCTGTGCCCAAAATACATACTAATAAATATTGTTTCATTTTTCAAGAACAGAAAAATTGAGGTCTATTTCTATAGGATTTAAGATTATTGTTTTTCAATGTTTATTATGTGATGTAATTATCACAAAGTGCGATGCTGCGAAAGTTCAACAGCACATTGTTCAACAGCTTTCAAAGCTCAAAGGTCAAAAGCTCTAGAAACTGAAGCGTTGTTGTTAACTTTAAAGCCCTCTACATCGCTTAACTTTTGTAATACGCGCTTACAAAAGCAACTTTAAAATAGTTCCAACATTTACTAATGCAGAAATGTATTGCTATTTTAGTATCTATACTAATGTAATAAAGCGTAAACACACACTTCTTTGTTGCCTAACATGTCAGCAATTACAGTATATTTTTGAATAATTCTTTTATTAATAAAAAACCCTACACTTACGTCATGCTTTAGGCTATATATTTTCATGCCATTAAACTTAGGTGGTAAATATTTTGGATAAAAACCCTAATGTGAGAAAGACATCATAAGTTGCTGCCAACATCAAGGAAGCAAGATTGCCATGGTTTGTCATCATGTCATGTCATTTTGACATTTGCCATTGATAATTTAACAAATGTAATCAATAAAATAAAGTTTTTATAATTTCACGCGGATGAAGTCGCACGCGAACAGCTAGTAGTTAATAATTGTAAATATTTTTTGTGATGTAAAGTTAGTCCGCCCACCTCTAACGATTATAATTATATATTTGTACCTTGCACATTTATTAGCGACCCCGTTTTTAAAGCATTCATAAAGGGAAATATTTATCGCAACATCTTATATTAACAATTTTCTAAGCATATTGTTCATTCTTAAGTTTCGTAGGAGTCTCAGGGTACGTGTTTTTGTAATTAATTGCAAGTAAAATCACATTTGTAAAAGATCACCTATTCTTGCCGAGTGCGCTCTTAGCGACATCTGGGTTCTCAGTGAGCATGTCTGATGTCAGATTGTTATACATCTCCGCGGTGTTATCCGCCTCTTCTTGTTCCTTCAATATCTGCTTGATTTGTTTGCGCTCAGCTGCCTTTGATACAAAAAACATCTAATAATTTAAGAATAGTGACTCGGAAGTTACACATTAAATAAATCTAGGTTAGCTGGATCGTGTCACTTAAAATGTCACAAATAATCACTTTAGAAATAATTGCTGCTAGATTATCCACAGGCGCGGGAACTATTAACAGACGTGTGTAAATTAGCTCTGAGCCGGTTTAAATGTGCAGGTCACAGACGTGAATTGTTGAGTTGCAGCTCAACTATATTAGCAGCTCATTGCTCCCCACTATGTACTATAACTATGTGAGTCGCAGCTCAAAACGCAAATCATAACTCTATGCGGGTGCACATTATATTAAGCTAAGGGCCTGTTTATGCATCTGATTCAAGCATGTGACCTGATCTGCAGTTCGTCAATGTTAGTTGAATTACCCATAACTAATTTTACATGGATAATGTGGTAAAAAATAGTGTTGTTTTTTACTTACTAAAGCTTCATTATAGCGCAGATTGGCCTGTCCCAGTCGGTATCTACATTCTCGTTCCAGCTGGTCCAACTCACTCGCTCGAGCGTCACGCGATTTTATCGCCATCTATAGTTCAGTAACTAAAACTTAAATTACTTAATACAATACTTGTCTGCAAGAATTCTGTGGGTTTGAATTGAACTATTAAATAAATATGAAACATATAAGTTTAAGATTATAAAAACAATATTAAAAAAACAAGTTATGTATCCTTAGACATATAAAAACTCTATTACACACTTAAAGAAAACGATTGCATTACGCCAAAGGAAGCGGTCGATTTATGATGATTGATTTATGCCAATGAATTGAGGAAACGCACAGGGCTTCGCCACAAAAGGAAGGTAACGCTTGAGACAGTAACACCACACCCACACCCACAGAGTAAAACCAACCAACACGGATATTCAAGAACTCTAATCATTATATTAAAATAGAGTAAAAATTAAATTATAAATCTCTTAATTCAACAACAGTTTATACAAAAATCGTAAATAAAACAAAACTCTGCAATCAGTTACTGAAGTGGTTTAGTAAGAGAAATAAATAATCTATAATAGAATATTTCCTTTTCGATCGGATATAAGACCAAGAATTTAAAAAACTTAATTAGTATTCTATGTGTTCTTCCAGATTATGTTCTACATCTATGCCAAATTTCGGCGAGATTAGTTTATATGTTGTTAAGAAAACATCTATCCATATATTATACTGTTGTCGCGACTTCATCCAGGTTGAATTAAAAAATATAGCCTGTGTTACTCAGTGATAACGTAGATTTTTAATGGTAAAAGATTTTTTGAAATTGACCAAATCGTTTTTGAGTTATTTCATTACGTACAAAAATCCAAAAATACAAACCTTTATAATATTAATATAGATATAGATGTAAGAATTACGATAGTGTTACCATATATGCTTCCTCCGCTTTCTTCCGTTCCTCTTCAGCGGCCTTCCTCTCCTGCACCTGCTGCTCGAGCCAAGCATTCTTCTGTTCTGCCATTATCTTCTTACGTTCCTCATAGTTGAGATCTTCACCTTCAAACCTAGAATTATAAACATGATAAATATTTTTTTCAAATTCAATTCGACTAGCGTCGATGGAAGAAGGGAGAATTATTCTGTCGTTAAAAATTTAAAATAACGATGATTGTGAGAATTAAAAAAAGCAGTGTTGCCAGTATCAATACTAAGGAATATTTTGTTTTGTATCTGTTTTGATAAAATAAATGTTTTACTTCTGTGCACTGGACATGCCGACGGGGTTATCATCAGAGGCCCGCGGAGGCAGCTGCTTCTTTAGTACTTCAGGATCGTTCAAGTCATATTCCCGGCGATCCTCAGGTCTTTGGTATCTATATCTGTATTCGTTAATCTCTAAGCCGATACGACGCCGCTCCTGAATAATAAAAATTTTAATCAGAAGCGCAATCTGTTGACCAAGTTACCATTTAGCTTTGGTTTTCATCCTTCAAATAACTCTATCATCCGTCATCTCAGTCATCACTACCTTCTTGATCATGTCACCTTTCACGCAATTCATCCATCTCTTTCTATGTCTACCTCTACCGGTGTATCCCTCCACACTGTAGTGGTATGGTAATATATATCTTAATTTGGAAAATTGGACATAATTGAAGCAATATAAACCTTTTTTGTATTACTTTGCCTACTTTGCTGACATATAGAGACACGAATAAATTAATATTTAAAAGGTAGTACGTTTTAATCTACTTCAAATACTTTCGCAATATCAATTTTGTCTGAATCTCGTTTAGTTATTGCATAGAAATATTAACATTTGTTCCATTTATTTGTCTTTACTTTTAAAGGAAATAATCTTTAGAAGGTCCTGTAGGAATTATGCTGTTGAAGTTAATGCTGAACGATACCTCCCGTTCTCTTGCTTCTAGAACGACAGCGAGGTTGCTGTCCTTAATCATCTGCTGCGCGAACGCGAGGTTCTTCCTTTCTTGCTCATCTCTTTCCGCTCTCTTCTCTTCGACCTGACGCTCCAGGAAACGGACATCGATCTTTAAATAAAATTATTATTTGAGATAATATAATAATGTAACCAAAATAAATAATTACTTAAAATTTTTAAGAAAATCGAAAGAAAACTTAAGGTTAACTTACAGATATAAATTATTGTTGGAATCTAGCTCTCGACTTTCTTTTATAATATAAAGAAAATTAATTATTTTTTAACTTGAGTAGTTAGCATAATTTAGTCAAAAAATTAAAGACGTTAAACAGTATCAGTAAAAGAAAATAAAGAAGTGATTACTTACGCCAATTTTCCTGTTTCTGGCGTTAAAAATTCTAGATCTTCTTTCAAGCTCGCATTGACGTCGCCGTTCTCTATTCTGAGCTTCTTTTCTATCCCGATCGTTGGCTATCTGTAGCTTCATCATCTTGATAAATTCCCTTCGAAAAAACACCGAAGAAATAAATAAAATACTATAGAACAAACAACGACCGTTGCCAGAGCAACAATATGGCGGTGTTGTCATATCTTTAATTTAAAAATTAACAAATCCTATACTGTGTCACGTCGGGAATGTAGAATACTATTTCTTGTAAAACGATTAGTATAGCATAGAATGAGAAAAATACCATATCAAGTTAATTCTTTAAAAAGAATGAAGAAAATTTCTTGATAGAGTAAATTAAGTAGAGAATAGTTTTTATTCATGGTTTTAGCAATTCAACATGAAAAAACCATTATTAGCAAATTGAAACAATATTTAATAATTTCTACCAAATTGATACGAAAGCTTATCATATGGCAGCACCGTAGAATGCGGTAATGTGCGCCTACCACGGCGATTCCACTGAGTGAGCGTTCACGAAGAGTAACCTCGCGCGCTTCACTTGTATCGCGAGTTGACCTTGTGACAACGCGTTCTACGTTCGCGTGAGCCCGCGTAAAAAAATAACCAAAACATTTTCTTTAACTCCTATATTATATTCTGCAATTCGCAAATAATATAATAAAAAGTGTTTGTTGCATTAGTGAGATTTATTCGCGATTATTTCTTTTGTGATGTGATATGTAATATGACTAGTGTTTTAAAAAAATCAAGAGGTACAAAAGGTAAATCGGAATCCATGCAAGAAGATTTGCCTTCGAGATGGGGGAATGTGTCCCGTGGGCACAGGTCCGAGGACGTCGGAAAGCTGATCAAATACATCGATGACAACATAATTGGCAAAGGGAATTCATTCTGCGGACCCTTCGGTCGTAGAAAAGGTAAATATTATTTTCTCCTGCTGTGAAAATTGCTATTAGAAAATAGAAAATGTGTTTTAAAATTCAATATTCTTCCAACGTTGTTGATATTTTAAAAATATATTCTGGCAATCTCGAAATATTTACAAATGCTAATTTTATAAATTACTCGCAGTTCCGTGAACTGTGTGTTTATTTTAAAAATAAATGTTTTTAAAAATAATCGCTCTTACATTTCATTTAAAAATAATTATGTAGTTTTTATCACTTATTTTTCCATTCAGAACGAATATTTGTAATCTCATGTAAATAAATTAAAATAAATATAACCAGAATAAATATTACAATAAAATACGAGAGACAATAAATAAAATAAAGTAAATAATTTTAGAATTTCTTTCAGCAGTCAGATTTACTGAGGTTTATGAGTCACTGACCTTGAAGGAAATTTGCGTTAGGCGGAAGAATTCCACTGTCCATCTAGTTTACTATAATAAATTCTTATAAGACGTAATAATTTTTCCTATAATTATAATCATTTAATTATATGTTAGTGTCTTATATTATTTACTGAAATAATTATACTGTGTACCAAAACTGTGTTGATAAATTTGGCACGATTATTGCTTTCCGACTTGGGTTTGTGTATAATGGAATTAAAGTCTTTAGTTCTATCAATATTAATAATCATTCAGAGATAAATATTCAGATAATAGTACAGTACAGAAGTAGGCCTCTAGTTTTTTATCTCTTACGTTTTCTGTTACATCTAGTTATAGGTACAGTCAGCTTCTTAAATATTATACACATTTAAAATACTTTAGAAACTTGTATACGCCTTCAGTTTCAAAAATACATATATTTGCACGTGTTCGCATACAAGCTATATTGACGAGTACTTGCCATATTTTTGCGTTGGCGTATACAAGTTTCTGAAGCATTGAAAATGTATAAATATTTTTGTAGCTGACTGTACCTATCTATCGAAATACGGAAGACAAATCTCCAATGACAATATGAATCTTAAAATAAATGACCCTCCTTGAGATTTAAAAACGGGAGTGCGTGTTTCTTCCATAATTCGATAGTTAACCGAAATGGTGCATTTGCATTTATGTGGATAGAAATAGACAATGCGTTGGGTAACCAGACATCCCTAAACTCGTAAATATAACCGTGATGTTTGTAAAATATTTTTTCATACATAATTGTGAGAGAAAAAGCAAGAAGGACATTAGTTATGAGTGTGGAGGGGTACACCGGTAGAGGTAGACCTAGAAAGAGATGGATGGATTGCGTGAAAGGTGACATGATCATGAAGGGAGTGATGACTGAGATGACGGATGATAGTTATTTGGAGGACGAAAACCTGGTGCGCCGACACTACGAGAATAGGATAAGGAGGAGGAGATGATGAGATGATGATTTGTGGGAAAAAAAATACTTTGATAAGAGTCTTTTGTGCAATTTTCGTTCCTATATATTCGTAAGATGTTATCGTTGCTATTTTATTGATTTATGACTTCCGTTCTTTCGCGTTAGCATGTGCGGATTACGTGGCTGTTATCGCACGAAAACAAGCGTATTGTTAACAAAACAAAATTGTTGAAATCAATTCTAAATAATTTGTTCGTGTTGTTTTCGTAAACATTGTGACCAATGACCTGGTTAAACTATAACGTTTGATGTTTTGTTACAAAACAATTTCTATGGCATATTTGTGACTGCGTTGGGCTTTTTAAAAATAAAACAAGTTTTCATTTTCGACGATTATATTATGGAGTAGATCTGGACTAATTTGGAAGGACATTCTTCATTTGTAAATTGATGTATAGGAAATAATCTGCTAGGAAGTTTTCTAACCTCAAAGTTAATCTTTTCATATGTTATCACACATCGGCTGACCGTTCTATTTGTCAAGTGTATTTGTAGAGCAGTGCGGCGCGTAAATAGACATACTGTTCACACAAGAGTAGGAGTCATAGACCAGAGCAATAAACAATCCAAAACTGTTAAAAGCAATACATAGACAAAGTAACATTTAATTATTTACTGAAGAGTCAAAAATGTATGGAATTTTGACTTTACAGAAAGAAGTAGAAGTTTATTTTGTATTCTGTTCTCCTGTTTCTGTCGTTTCTATAGGTACTGTCGTGTGAAACTAGCATTATGTACTGTATAGTAATGCCGATATTGTCCTTGAATTCGATTTGGCGCAATCGATTATGGAAAAAAATATGCCGCGCACATTGTTTTGTTATTCGATTGTATTCGTTAAAGCAACTGGATATAAATAGGTAAAATACTATCTTTAGATAAGTATTAAATCTTTTAGGCTTTAATTTAGACATGAGGTCCTAAATCTAGTTGTGATAGCGAATATTTTGTAGGCTCTAAAATGGGGGTTCCCGCGCGTTCCACGGAGTTCAAGGAACCCTTTTCGTCCTCGAGGTTGGATACCGAGAGGGTTTTAGAGGGTCAAACCCCACATAACACTGTCTTCCCCCCAGAAGGCAGGGGTTTTCTTGAAGATTACCACCCGATAACAATGTGAGGAGTATATTCCTTAGTGTTGATAACGCCTATGTTTTTTTACATTCCAATTAGAATTGGAACAAATAGACGGCTATTTATACTATTGTAATATTGTAAAGAGGAAATTAAAATATTTATATTTTGGTGCTGTTGATTTTGTATAATAAGACTACATATTATAACTGTCAAAATTTTTTCATCATCCAACGGAAAAATTCGATGTCATGAACCAGTATACCGTTATATTACAATCTTTTTTCCTTTAAAATTTCTTCGAGGAAAGTATAGGTGAAAGGCAGTATGCGACCACAAAAAATTAAAACAAGTTCCGAAGGACGCCCGGGGGCGGCAAAAAGTGGCCGGAGCACGAATCTTTTGTGCTTTTTGACTTTTTTCCTGTTGCATTTAAATTTGTGCTTTATTGTTGTACAGTTGTATGGTAAAAGAGCGTCTGTGGCTCAGGGGTTCAAGGGCTTGACTTGTAATTTATAGGTCTTGGGTTCGAATCCCGCTATGTACCAATGTGATCTTCGAATCTCAAATGTGCATTATTTACCCGGCGTTCTTACGATGAAGGAAAACATTGTGATGCAACCTGCATATATTGGAATTTAAATACGTTGAGTAGATTGAACATATGACCCTCAGCTCATATACGTCCCCACCGTGGGGTTTAAGGCTATTTTACGGGAGGACTAGGTACAACGTTGCCCCAGTGCATTGTTTGCACAAATCTTTCGCAGATATGTGCAATACACAATGTTAACCTTAAGAGCGGGCGCACAACTCTGACTAAACTATCGCAAAGCGATTGTCGATTGTTTCGCCAATTCAACTTTTTAGTTGCACAACTAAAAATCGAGTAGTGTGCGCACCATATAAGCTCATAGGAATAAAAGAGCGATAAAACAGCTGTGGGATAGTTTAGTCAAGGGTGGGCGCGCTCTAAGAATGTCGAATGCCTTATCAATTTAAAAAGTAATTTATAAGAATTCGTAATCTATATTTAAATAATACCACGATCAGAAAGTAAATAATATGAATATTTTAAAGTGCAAAGTTTATCCTGATAACGTTGAATATGAAGTTATTTACACGTTTCCTGTTATGTAACTATATGTTTATTAACAATTCGAACGTGTTAACTAACGAGGTAACCTCGTAGGAAGTGCGGTGTCCTATTACAATACAAACACACGCTGTGTTTGAATTAAATGCATTTGAAATGAGGATATGAAGGAATTGCGTCGCAAATACATGAATTGTTCAGTAAAATAGAAGATTAGCATACAAAACAACCCTTTGTAGGCCCGTCTGACTTTGTGTTGACCTATTTACTCAAGGACGTTTTTATAGTTAGTTACATACTGCATTTTTCCTATTTTATATGCCAATAAAAATAAATCTATATGCTTACTCTTTCTTTAAGCGCACAGTTATTCGTATGCTATTGAGCAATTAGGAACATAACAGTTTATTCTCACCCACATATCTCTTCATATCTCATGTTTTATTAAATGACAAGTGTAGTTAATAACAGACAGTTGTATAATAGTTGTATAATAGTAATTATAATTATCATATGTGAATAACAATAGACGTACTTAGCTAGTACTTATCGCTGACTCATAGAAGCATGTTCTAGAACAAATAGTCAATGAATCTGTCGCTTTGCGGAACAGCAGACCAATTAATGAAGCACTAGATAGCGTTTTATTGTAACAATATTTATTATTCCATACAAATGACACTTAAAACATTTTGTTAGTGATAAAAATAGCATTCTATGTTAATTACAATTAATTATATAATAATTATACATACATTGTTCTCATACTTAAAGTATAGAGTTTCAAATAAAACACTTATAGACCGAACATTCAAAAGATAATACTACAAAAGCTATGTGGTAGCAAGTTATGAGTCAAGATAGATTCGCGGCGTCTGTCTTAACCCTTAATTCGATATTGTCTAGTGTGACGAACAACTAATTTAAAAAATCTATTTCATTCAAATCACATTCATATTTCATATCCAAAAATATGGCTACTAAAAAAATTTTTTGCTACAAAAAATCTCCGTCGAATTAAGGGTTGAACTGTTGAAACGAGAATAGAATGATAGAAGTTGTCGTCGCTTTCTTTGAACAACAGTGAACCTAATTTGATGATCTTGGCATCTGAACATTGATAATTCGAAGCCGGTGCTCTACATCTGGCGCCAAAAATTCCTTGCGTCATATCGGTATGACACGTGTCTAATTACTACACAGTCTATAGGCTACATGTTGCACGGAGGAACATGTCTTCAAAGTTGGATACGAAATGGGACATATTTGAGCGGAGAGCCCCTTTTCTTATAAGACTTTTTTGACACGTCATAGTACTGTACAACTTTAACCTGTTATAACCTCTCGTACCCTATCCGATGATGTCATTCGTTCGTCAAACGTTCCAAATGGGAATGTCATGCACAATGAGCGACGGCAGCGGTTAAAACGACAGGTTAAGGTTAAATGTTTGCATATGAGTTATCGCCGCGCCAATTATTATTCTTGTTTGGCTAAACTGTTTTAAATTAGGTCATCGATTAATATAGCAAGTCGAAATAATAACAACAGGTTTAAATCGAATATATTGACCATTGTATCTTACGTACTTTTAGTAACTACTTCATCATCAACTTGCCCTTATCCCTACGGAGGGTCGGCACAGTATGTATTGCTCTTCCATATATTTCTATCAGCCGTCATATCTGAATCCACTCCCTTCTTAAGCATATCCCCTTGCACAGACCATCCTTACTTTCTTCAGTCTTCCTCTACCTTTGTACCCATTCACATTCAATCTTAACACTTTCTGGTTTATGTCCCCATCGTCTCGTCGCATAACATGTCCATACCACGCTCACCTATTGCTTCTCAATTTTTCCACCACTGGCGCTACTTTCAAACTTCCTCTAATATACACATTCTTATTTTAGTACTTAATTTAAGTAATCTGTAAATGAATATCAGCTGTCAAATGTTTTTTACGATAAATAAGATTGCTGTATCTATTACTAGCTGTTGCTCGCGACTTCGCCCGCGAGACATTGATAAAAATATAGCCTATGTTACTCACGGATAAATTACCTTTCTAACGGTAAAAGAATTTAAAAAATCGGCCCAGTAGTTTTTGAGTTATTTCAATACATACAAAAATACAAAAATACAAATCTTTCCTCTTTATAATTTTAGTATAGATAAATGATTTGTTATAATGTATGTAAAATTCATCAGTGTGTTACGTGACAGGACAAACCTCGGCAGCATTGAGAGTTGTTAATTAGCAATTCATACATAACTAATACATGTTACGTTTACATAGCTTTGTTTTATACCTCGTTGATAACGTTGGCTCGTGTTCTGTATTTACTGGTGTTTTAACTGCCGTTTGCTTAACGCCTTAGGCGCCATCTATATCTTTTTGTCACAGCTAGACACTGTGTATTCATAAGTATATAAATGATCAATAGTAAATGCCAAAATGATATGACATGATGCCAAACTATTGCAATCTTACTTCCTTGATGTTGGCAGCTCGTAGCTTATGGTCTCTTTCCCACAATTGGGTTTTTATCCAATTTATCTACCCTCTAAGTTTAATAGCGTGAAAATATATAGCCTAAAGCGGGACGTTAGTGTAGGACTTTTTATTAATAAAATAATTATTCAAAATTATGCGGTAATTGCTGACATTTTAGGCAACAAAGAAGCGTGTGTTTACCCTTTATTACATTAGTATAGATATACATGACCTAAAATGACAAATGACAAATGACCTTGACCCTATGGTGTATGGTCAAGGTTATTTGACATTGATTTAGATGATCTTTTACGATAGAACCTTCACTATTCAAGAAATAATTAAATTTGACAACGAAGAGCATGTTAAATTGTGCTGAGGGGAATTATTTAAAATAATTAAAATCATATCCTTGTCTATATCTATACTATCTATACTAATATTATAAAGAGGAGAGATTGGATTTTTGGATTTTTTAAGTATTGAAATTACTGAAAAGCTACTGGGCCGATATAAAAAATTATTTCACCATTAGAAAGGTAATTCATCTGTAAGTAATAAATGCTGTATTTTTTTATTTTTTTAATATCACGCTGACGAAGTCGCGAGCAACAGCTAGTGCAAGATCATCATCATCAATTTGCCCTTATCCCTTACGGAGGGTCGGCATAGTATGTGCTACTCTTCCATATATTTCTATCAGCCGTCATAT
>LD699928.1:1196252-1210768 GCA_003118335.3 Papilio memnon
GATTGCCATGGTTTGTCATCATGTCATGTCATTTTGACATTTGCAATTGATAATTTGACCAAATGTAGGTAAACAATGAAATAGAAAATAAATGTCATAAAAGTCATCAATTACACAAATGTATACATAGCACGTAACAAAAACTATTCAAAGTACACAAAGGCAATAAAGCCTTTAGTTTATTTTGATACCTAAAATCATGTCTGAAGTAGTCGGATTGTCAACCCATTTGTTATCCAAAAACTTCGCTACATTTCGCGTGGTTACGTAAGCCTTCGTTTATTTCGGGATGTTATTCAATTACTGGTCCTTATCGGTATAGCTCAGTTGATCAATGACTCTCTGACATAAAGATAATATTTGTTTACTTTTATAATACTTTATTATCTTAAATACGTCTTATTATGCCTTTGACGAAAAACGTGTATATCATGTCTACTAGTGAATCGCAGGATATACAATCATACTTCATACTATATCGTACTAATATTATAAATACGAAAGTTTAGATGGATGGATGGATGTTAGTGTTTGTACGCTAAACGGCTGAACGGATTTCGATGAAATTTGGCAAAGATGTAAAGGATACTCCAGAAGAACACATAGGCTGCTCACTTTTGTTTTTTTTAATTCCTTCCGGACAAAGTCGCGGGCGAAAGCTAGTTTAGTATATTTTGGCGCGATCGATTCAATAACCCTTAATTCGATAGTGCCCAGTGCGACGAACAACTAATTTAAAAAATCTACGGAACTAAGTAGTGTAGAGAAAAATACGTGAGATTTTGATTTTAGTGTGTTGGTAACATAATTTTTTTTATGCTTCAAAAACATCGTTGAATTTAGGATCTAGTGATTTTGTTCTCTACTTAATTTCTGAGTTTTACTATGATTTTCTTTGCAGGTAAACAAATTGCATCTCAAATCATTTTATAACTGGTAAGATGATATTTCAAAATTTTAAATGTAATTGTAATCTTAAGAATTTAGAAAAAACGTTAGTTTTCTAACCCATTTATTATGACAAAGTTCGACTGTATTCTTGTACCGAAAACGAGTAATTTTCATAAAAACGCTATCGACAAGGCGTTGCCAAGTGTATGACGTCACAGTGCAAAACAGTTTTCATACTTTTTAATTGCTTCTTACGCTATGGAGCCCACTTATGCATGAGCTAGTCTTAATAGGTCGGTTCTGTTTGCTTTTTATTAAAATATGTAGATTTCTTTAGTACATCAATTTTTAAAAACGATGCAGAAGCAACGCAGGTTAACTGCCTATAACCTTGACTCTGGCACAAAATGTTAAGAGCGGGCGCACACCTTTGACTAAACTATCACACATCTGTTCAGCGATTGTCGATTTCGCAGCCAATTCAACTGTTTATTTGCACAACTAAAAATCGAGTAGTATGCGCTCCTATAAGCTTATAGGAATCAAAGCGCGACTAAACAGTTGTGCGATAGTTTAGTCAAAGGTACTCGCTCTTAATTTATTCCACATTTGTTCAGTAATTGCCGTCGCTTACGTCTCTATTGAAATGTTAATTGATGTTCATTTGTTTTCATTATTCTTAATAGTTTTGGTTTAAGACTGCACGTGAAAATTCTCTTGTATTAATTATAGAGGAATTATTAGTCGATATAAGGTTGAGTTACATTTTTTGTTTTTAAATAATGCATGAACGTTATTGTTACGTCTGTCATATTTAAAATATCCGGATCACTAAAAAGGATTAATTATACAAAAAATAATGTTCAGAGTGTGTTTAATAATGAAGCAATTATCTATTAAAATATAATAAAGCGTAAACACACACTTCTTTGTTGCCTAACATGTCAGCAATTACAGCACATTTTTGAAAAATCCTTTTTTTAATAAAATGCCCTACACTTACGTCACGCTTTAGGCTATATATTTTCATGCCATTAAACTTAGGGGGTAAATATTTTGGATAAAAACCCTAATGTGGGAAAGAGACCATAAGTTGCTGCCAACATCAAGGAAGCAAGGTTGCCATGGTTTGGCATCATGTCATGTCATTTTGACATTTGCAATTGATAATTTGACAAATGTAGGTAAACAATGAAATAAAGTTTTTGTAATTTCACGCGGATGAAGCCGCATGGGAACAGCTAGTTGTGTATAAATAGCATTTTTTATATCTGTACTTTTTTAATGTTTTTTTGACGAATTGAGTTAAATAAACGAGAACATTCTTTTTTAAAATATAATACACAACGCAAGTAGCATATGTCAGCCACACAAACTTGTATTAAAAATTGGATATAATAAGAGCACTTTGATAGAGCCAGTAAAGGCCGTAATATCGTATACAGAATGCACGTAACAGGAAAGTCGATAGTGTTTGTGACACGGCGTGAAACGATCGCGAAAACAGCCATATAGCGTATGACTCAATGCCGACTAAAGTGACTAGGGATGTTCTAATTATTATTTTAAAAATTAGCAATTGCCAACCCTAACTTGGTTAGGCTTCAAACCCCTTAGTTGACGCATATAATGTTTGCACAAGTACCTTATTGATGATAGTTCTAAAAATCCAACTAATTTTTGTTGCAAGTTAGAAATGAAATCGGACTTAGTTTAGATTCTCCTTAAATGTCTAGGTTTTAAACTTACTATTATTTGATATAACGTAATTTAGCTGAATACTGAAACGAATTAAACATTTCGCTTCGTAAGCCTCCTACAATCTGATAGACTTCAAAATATCAATGAACTTTGGAGTTTAAGCGTGGCTTTACCATTTAAGACGCTGTTGCGTATCGTATCGTTTCGGTATTCGGCCCTACTATTTAATTTTACTTTATCGATAGTACGTTTGATAACAATCGATTCTTAGACATCACTAGTACTACATCAATGCCGTTAGAGCGCTGCATTTGAAATGTACGTAAGTTTTTCTGAGGTCAAACTATAATGAGGAACTATACCGTCGAGTTTATGTGACCCTGTTAGCTGCACTAAGCTAAGAGTGTTTTAATTAACTGCACAAATTATAATTGCTTTGAACGACTTTAATTTGATTATTTGAACCTCAAGTAAAGAATACAATACTGTACTAGTTCGAATAATTATTTCAGTACAAGTATTATATTAATAAAAAAACAAAGTTGTCAGTATGTAATGCGCAATTACTCGTAACTCATGTGGTTTATTGAATAAGGATAATTTGGGTAAAATAAAAAAAAAACATTTTATTGGCACCAATTTTATAAATACTATTAACTGATATAAGGAGGATTTTAAACTTGAAATAAAATAATAAGGTCGAACAATCCAATTTGTTCACGTACTGTCTAAGGTCCTTATCATCATCACCAGCTCATTATACGTCCCCACCGAGGGGCTCGGAGCCTACCCTAGAGTTAGGGTGACTAGGCCATAGTCAAACACGCTGGCCCACTGCGGGTTGGTTGACTTCACACATATCTTTGAATTTCTTGGCCGATATGTGCAGGTTGCATCAAGATGTTTACGGTGAATGTCCTTATAATGTGAATTATTTAATCAATTACAGTGATAGGACCTTATAAAGTGGGCAGATTTTTTATATAATATCGGAAAAACTTATGTAGGAACATATGATTTTTGTCTGTCTGTCTGTCTGTTCACAAGACGGCGTTTATTAAAGGTAATCTCCGAAACGGCTGGTCCGATTTTGGTGGAGGGAAGTAGCTGATGTGTGCGGGAGTATTATAGACTTTTGTTTTTTAATTCCGCGTTGACGAAACACTGACAATCGCTAGTTAGAAACATAACGTACTAGCTGTTGCTCGCGAATTCTTCCGCGTGTAATTAAAAAAAATAAAAAAAACATGGCTTATGTTAATCATTGATAACGTAGCTTTTTTATTGTATGAGAATTTTTAAAATCGGCCTAGTGGTTTTTGAGTTATTTCGATATATATTTTTAATGCATAATTTACGTAGACAAATTAAACTGACCTCAATAAGTTAGCAACATTTCCGCACATAAATTGTTGTTGGCAATTACGTTAAAATGTTCGCAATTAACACCTTTTTACTTTCTGTTTGAAGTAAAGCGGTAATCGTATTTCATGATTTAATATGTGGGACAAAAGGTTGACGACTGTTTTTTTTATTTTTAAATTATACGTTTAACGTAAATAGCATGTTTCTGGCCAGTGTTACTAAATACATTGGTTCTTTTTTTGAACCTTGTAATATTTGGATCAGGGAGGACAAAACTCACTATATCCTCTCCAAAATCGCAAAAAGACAATGTGGGATGAAATGTTTTTTCATTCTTAAATCTATATCTATATTTCTATTCTTCTATACTAATATAATAAAGCGTAAACACACACTTCTTTGTGACGTAAGATGTCAGCAATTATAGCATATTTTTGAATAATTCTTTTTTTAATAAACAGCCTTACACTTGAGTCACGCTTTAGGCTATATATTTTCACGCCATTAAACTTAGGGGGTAAATAAATTGGAAAAAAAACTTCATGTGGGAAAGGGCCAATAACCTACAAATTGCCAACATTAAGGAAGCAAGGTTATTATGTTAGCGGTAATTTTGACATTTGCAATTGATAAAATAAAGTTTTTATAATTTCATGCGGATGAAGCCGCACGGGAACAGTTAGTATGTAATAAATTGTAAATTCAAAATGTAAATATTGTTTTAAAAAGTTAAACTACGTCTCTAATTAAGAAATAATTATAGTTATTAAAAAAAAGTCCATGTAAAATGATTCATTAACATCTCACGAGGTTGTTATCATTAGTAATCTTTTGAATATTTTTTATAGAAATGAGATACATGTGGCTTCAAGCCAGAAAAAATATGTGTGAGATCAATTTTATTCGGTGTCGCAGATAAAAATGACTGATTGGATTTTATTAAAGTGCTCTTGTTTATTTATTATCTATTTTAATTTATAACGACGAGCGAATACGTCTCTGTCATTTTGGTACATTATTTCGAAATTGATTTCTTTTAACTTACGAATATTGGAAAAAAATCATTAAATATATTCCAGAAAAGATTGTATCCAGATCTTATATTTCTCATGTTATTAGCGTAGTTGTAATACGCATACCATAATAGCTATAGTATTAATTAAAACTATATTACAATAAAAACTAGCTATAGTTCTTAATCAAGAAATCAAGTAAAAAATGACCTTAACTCAGTACAGGATACCGAATAACCGAACAATTGAAACCATTAAATCCATTTGATAACCGGAACGCCCAACACTAGGGTTAGGTTTATTAACCTCGGACATAGACAAGTCATGTCGGTGTATACTATATAGGTTTTTTGTAGTCAGCAAAAAAGGCTGAACTTATTAATAGTGCTGACGACTGTACGCTACAGACTGTATGACGCCTACAGTTCGTTGAACCCGCCGAAGTATTATTAATGAGCCGCCATCTTTGAATTTAGTAATGACTGTCACAATTTGCTAACGATCAACAAGTAATTGGAGTAGGTATACATTTCGTAGGAACTAACAATAGCCTGTATTTCCTTTCGCGTGGAATTAATAAAAACAAAAGTAAGTAGCCTTTGTACTTCTAGATCTTCTACATCTATGCCAAATTTTATAGACGTTCAGCAGTTTAGGATTCTCTAACAAACATCCATCTAAACTTTCGCATTTATAATATTAGTATTATAAGATTACTGAGAGATTTACAAAAGGTGCTTCTCTGAAAATATTGGATGTAACAGTGTGTCCAAAGCACAAATTCTCAAACTTACATCAGGTTAAAGTAGGAAGCGGTTTGGCGACTATCAATAGCGCTGGACATAGACAACGCGTCTGCAGTTGCGGATGTCTATGGGCAGCATTCGTTTGCCACCTTGTGTTATATGAAAATAAATATAAAAAGGCGCCACAGGTCTGCAAATCAGTTTCTTATAACACTATTTACACCCCTTCCATCGAAATGCTAAAATGGAGCGCCGTAGAAACCTAGCTCAAGGCTCTAGTAACGCTTAAAAAGGTATTTTTCCTCCTAGATTCCTTTCAAAATGATATCTGTTACATATATTCTACGACTTGCGTATCAACTTTATTTTTCGTCAACGTGGAACCCTGGTTTACCTGGCCCACTTGAGAACACTTTTTACACGTTGCGAGTCGAAATAAATAAAAATAATTATACAATACGTTTGCAAACATAGTTTTAGCGCTGTTTTATAATCGTGATAAGGAAAACTGAAGGACATTATAAATGCTCGTCTCTTCATAAGTCGAAACGAACACAATAGTTATTGTTGAATATAAACTAATCATTTGTAGTGTATTTCTTTTGAATCGAGAACCACGGGTCAGTCGATATAGATATCGTAAATAATTTATGAATACTTAGTTATTATGTTAATAAACAACCATAAAAACAATTAGATCAATATAAAAAATGTAATTTAACCGAAACATTGGCACTAGTCAATCTCGTTTCAAGTCCAAAATAATGCAAATAGTGACAGGTCTTTATAACAATACTAGCTGTCGCCCGTGACTACGTCCTCGCGTGATTAAAACATAGTAAGTATAGACTATGTCGTCCAGACTATACTACAAATTTCGTCTAGACCCAGCCGTTCCGATGGCTTCTAACATTCATACATTCAAATTTTCGAATTTTTATGTTTTAATTGGCTTAAATTATTTATATTCACGAACATAGTTGAAAGAAAATTGTCGTTAGACCATGCGCACACCTGTAATTAAACTATCGCACTGTTTAGTCTCGCTTTGATTCCTATAATCTTGTATGAAGGCGAGCACACTACTCGATTTTTAGTTGTGCATCTAAACAGTTGAATGGGCTACGAAACAATCTACAATCGCACAACAGTTGTGCAATAGTTTAGTCAAAGGTGTGCGCCCGAACTTAGCAAACCGTCAGCACATAACATTCTAAATGTATATAATTAAGTGATGATTTCCACATGTGTAATTTAAGTGAACGGATACTCGATATGTGTACAACTTAACCGGTAATGGTATGTAGCTTGAACGAGATAACGTTACAAAATTCACATTTGAACTGAGCTAGCGTGTTTGATTAGACCTACTCACTCCTAATTTAGAGTAGGGACAAACCCTTCAGTCGAAATATATATTAACTGACGAGCAACCTATCAGTTAGAACCAGTTATAGATAGATTAATTATTCTGACCCCGTGCGTATAAGTTAACTATATTGTGATAGTTCATATACCCCCTGTCATGTCAATAAAGTGTCAAAAGATCCTTGTCTTACGACAGCTGTCTTTTAGCATTTTCTGTGTCTACGGTTTTACATTTTCTTTACGATAACAGTGAGTTTCACCGGGCCAGATACCTTTGTCCAATTATACTATGTTAATCGACATTCAATGTCAATTCTAATGATCACAGTTAAGCCTATTGACACATTTCCACCTTATATTTGTATGTACTTTGTTCTAAAGCTTCTCGTTAGTTCATTCGGCCTGAATAATGCAATGCCTTGGCTGTGGTCCAACTACAGGCCAGCACGGCGATATGGAGTCTAGTTCGAGTTGAAGGACGAATAGCTTATAGTACTTTGTACCCTAGAAGGTATACAAAAGTTAAAAACTTTTTAATAGTAGTTTTGACTCTTTAACTTACTTTTATTGTATGGAAATATTTTTTATAGCTGTTGCTCTCGACTTCGTCCGCGTGGAATTATAAAATATAGCCTATGCTACTCGGTAATAACATAGCTTCTTAATGGTGTCAGAATTTTGAAATCAGCCCAGTAATTTGTTATTACAATACATATAAAAATCCAAAAATACAAATCTTTCCTCTTTATAATATTAGTATAGATTGCAATCATCAGTCCCTTTAATGTTTTACAATTATTTTAATTTTATTTCAAAGTATAGTGCAATTCAAACATTATGACGGCTAGACCGAACTGCTATGTAAAAATGTTAGTGGACACTTGCAGAAACATGCTCGCAGCTAACCAAATACGTTAAAGTTTGCACCTTGTTATACATGCGTCCGTGAGCTAACCGCAAAGATTACTACAAAAATGGCGTCTTTAATATATACATAATGTAATATATTAGTAGTATTATATAAGTACACTGTGAGTCACATTGTTTTCAATCGTACTTATCAGGTTGAGTACAATAGCTTAGTTGTTTCTTGTACCGTTGCCTGTTCGAATGAAGTAAAAGTTACGCCTTACATTAAATTACTTGCATCATGATAATCAATTGCGTTTATAATCCACTAGCTTTCGCCCGCGACTCCGTCAGCGTGGAATTAAAAAAAACAGAAGTAAGTAGCTTATGTGTTTTTACAGACTATGTTTTACAGTCCGTTGTCATACAAGTAACTAATTAGTGAACGTAATTTTTAATATAATCTTGTAGTATGTTGCAAATGTATAAAAGTTACTTTTAAAGTGTGTGAGGTCTTGCAGATTTACCTCCTTCACTTCCTATTTAAAATGAGATCACATCACAAAGACTTTGTTTATATTTTCCTTGTACATTTGCCAACAAATTACTATAAAGGATTAATTTCATTTTCTCTGTTAAGGTATTATTAAGGCTAAGTTAATACGGACGAATTGAAAACCAACTCTTAAGTCGGTAAGAAAAAAAAACATTTTATAAATTATGGTGTATGTTCCTAAAATAATAAAATTAATTAAAAATATGGAGTCAATACTTCAGTGGCATTTTTTCAATGCATTAATCAATTAATTTTCATGCCATAAAGGAATTATTCATCTACGTATAATAAAGCGTAAACACACACTTCTTTGTTGCTTAAGATGTTAGTAATTACAGCATATTTTTGATTAACTCTTTTTTTAATAAAAAGCCCTACACTTACGTCACGCTTTAAGTTATATATTTTCACGCCATTAAACTTAGGGGGTAAATATTTTGGATAAAAACCCTAATGTGGGAAAGAGACCATAAGTTGCTGCCAACATCAAGGAAGCAAGATTGCCATAATTTGTCATCATGTCATGTCATTTTGACATTTGCAATTGATAATTTGACAAATGTAGATAAACAATGAAATAAAGTTTTTATAATTTCACGCGGATGAAGCCGCAAGGGAACAGTCAGTATTCCATAAAATGATTAATCTAACTCTTAAGAGATGAAGGAAGTGTCAGTTAATATCAAGTTACAACACGTTGTTTTATTATAAAGGAAGTTTTAGAACTTAATGCCATTGAATTAATAAATCAATTTTATCACGACGTTAGTCAACAAAGTAGTTTTGAACAAAGGTTTTACGAAGAACAGAAACAATGTGTTTTAATCATTGAAAACAAAGGGTTATGTTTCTTATTAGCATACTTAGAATATTTGATAAAACACTAAGTACATACCTTAGTGCAGGGCCTGTCCCACCACTGGCTAATACAGGCTAATAAAGTTAAAAATGACGTCACTGTCAGATAAGGTAACAAAATACGTAATTCCATCTTTTTACATGTAGGATTTTTATCAGAGAATTTACAATTTGGCGGGACAGGCCCTAAACCTACAACTATTAGACTGGAGATCTCGTCAAAAGTCTTGATTATTTCAATTCGCAAAATTTGAATCCGTGATAAAAAATAATATTTCAGTTATTTGTACTGTCTATAATTGTGTATTTTAACGGTATGTTGAATTAACTATGGTATTTAATTTTTCTCATCCGTTCAGTTTCCAGCTAAGACACAGGGCCTATCAACTCGGAATGCCCGCAGCCGCCAGATTCTGAGAAATCAACCACGTTCAATGCCTTACGGAACCTAGACCAGTTCCTATCACTATTTATAAATGTCAATTTATCCGAAGTATATCGTATTTGTGATTTTTTTAATCATATTACTAATATTATAAATGCAAAAGTTTGGATGGATAGATGGACTGCGTTACTCCAAAAAAGCTCAACGGATCCCGAGGGAATTTGGCTCAACACAAGTATAATTGTTTTCTTTTTAAATTCCGTGTGGACTATGTCGCGGGCAAAGGAATGGTATATTTTTCGTTCGGACTTTTTTCTACGGAAATAATCTAATAGTAAAAAGGTAATTCATTGTTGACATTAAAGGTTATTACATTTGATGTATAAAGTAATTGGTATGTAGCAGTTTATGGAAAACATGATCCGTTAGTAATTTAATTATTACTTAAACTCTTGAACTTTGGTAATTGCTTAATTTTGTTTTAATTAAGTAGGGAAGAATGTGGTGTACTTTTAAATTAAAAATTAAACATCGAATAGACAAACTGAAAAAGTCTCTTATCACGTTTACGTCATATTTTATCATAGCCAAGTGTTTATTTACCAGTGACGTCATCTGTATTTAGAGCTATATTTAGGTTTATTAGCACATATACATTTTTTGTACATATTATTTTACTTCCCTTTTAAAGATTTGTTCTATTATTATCAATGAATAAAATTAAAATAAAATATTACGTCAGAATAATAAGCCAATGATAACCCGTTTTGTCCATTTTCTTAAACAAGAGCCCTCTAGTACACATGTCAAGGAACTTTTTATAAACGCCATCTGTTGACACAAACTCAGATATAAGTTACAATAAATCCTTTGCACGAGAAATAGTGCATAAGCGGAGCGAGATCTAATCCCAATATTGGTTCTATTTTTTTTACTTTTTTCGATAATTGTAACACTTTTCTTGTCATTATCTAATTTTATTTACATTTAATATTGTCAATTGTCAATTTATTTAAATTTGAAGAAATTTAAAATTTAAATTTCGCTGCGAACTCCCGCAGGTCAAAAACACGCTATCAACTTTTTTCTCATCGCTTTGTATATATAGGCTGGGATAAAGAATGCTAATGGGGAGTCCGTTTCTACACAGGTTACGAGTGATGGGTATAGAGCTTTACTAATTCTTATCCACAAAGTCCGCACTCACGCTTGGGTCGGCGTGCAGCTGCGGCAAAGAGGAGAAGCCAAGAGTTAATCTCAAGTGCTAAGTTGTTCGATTATCTCGACCCTAACAGGTCGGGAATCAGTGAAGGTTCGGTTTAAGCTTGTCTTACTCTCGATTTGAGGTGTACTTAGGTCACTTCACCACCACTGTTGTAGAAACTATGACTCTCTTTTGCAAATTTTTAAAACATAATTAATCTAATCGAATATTTTACTTATTATAAACTAGCTGTTGCTCGCGACTTAGCCCGCGTGGAATTAAAAAATATAGCCTATGTTACTCACAGATAAATTACCTTTCTTATGGTGAAAGAAATTTTAAAATCGATCCAGTAGTTTTTGAGCTATTTCGGTACATACAAAAATACAAAGTTTTCCTCTTTATAATATTAGTATAGATTATAAAATTATAAAATATAAATATGTAATTTTAGATGGATGAATGTTTGTTATGTATCTTCAGAACTCGCTGAAATTTGCCATAAATATAAAACATAGTCTAGAACAAAACATAGGCTACTGGTTTTTGTAATACCGCGCGAACGGAGTCGCGGGCGACAGTTAGTTTTTAATACTTCCTATCCCTGTTTTTTGTGACCACATAACTACACTGCTTTGACAAGGTGTGACTGCATTTCTTACATTCTCTTTGACAAAATGGAGACAGCAATATTATTATATGGGGCGATGGTAGTCTAAAAACCCACAGAAACAAGCATTGTCTGAGGCAATATGGCCCCGGTCTATTTTAAGCTTTGTATTTCCTGCCACGGTATGAATAAGGTTTTAAAGTTTTACGAAACTACACAAGCAAAAAACTGGATAATGTATATTTATGTTTTTGATGCAAGTCAATTCGTACTTTACTTAAAACTATAAATAAAATTGTTGACTAAAATATTTTATTTAACTATAATATTGGTTATCTGGGTTAAAATTAATTACGCAGGTTTTGCAAAATCTGTTTGTTTTTATGCAATTTAAAAATAAAAATTAAAAATATTCACACATTAATTATTATGACCAATCGAACCTATTCGATTACAATATACGAGTCCGTTGTTATCTTTGCACACATACACAAATGTGTGCGAGTGTAAAAAAACCTTATGTGGTCCCACTACAGTTCATATTCAGCCGGCACGATATCAATTTATTCGCGAGTGAACCAGGATCGATCCTCGCTGGTTACTTTTTAATTTTTTTTTTATGCTCAAATTTCAATAAACTGTGTGTTAAAGTTTATATTAATATGATATAGTTTGATATTTGCGAGAAAAAAAATTAAGTCAAATATCTTTTTTTTTATAACTAATTTGCTAACTGAATTACGATTACATTAAAAAAGTCTGTTTTTATTTTCCATTTATATTTAAAAAAAAAAACAATGATTTTCATATATAAGTTTCAGAAACATTGACATACATCGGTCCGAGCGAATACAAACGTCAGATCCTAAAACACGCTATCAACTTTTTTCTCGTCGCTCCGTATATATAGGACGGGCGATCGTACGCTAATGGGGAGTCCGTTTCTACACAGGTAACGAGTAGAGCGGGGTAAGAGCTCGACTAAATCTTACCCCACCCAGAGCCGGCGCAGCCACGTTTTCGGGGGTTTTTCGTGCAGGATCGCGGCTTCGGGGATGTCAGCCTGTTGAGACAACGGTCTCGAAGGCAATCAATTCGGATTCTCACGGCCAGAGCGAAAGGTCGGAGTTTCATTCAGTGCAAGAGATTTGGAAATGCCGGTCTCAGAGTCTAACTGAGGTGTACAAAGGGTCCCTCGACACCACTGTGTAGAAACTATGACTCTCTTTTGCAATTATTATCCTAATTTTTATCAAATAGTTGTGAATTTTAATTACATTCTGATTACTCATTTATACAACGGTAATCACAATAATTAATATTTTTAGTTAAAAACTAACTTTCGCCCGCGACTCGGTCCTTGTGGAATAAAAATAAAAGTAAGTAGCTATGTGTTCTTCCAGACTATCCCTATATATACCAAATATCATCCAAATCCGTTTAGCTGTTTAAGATACAAACTCTAACAAACATCCATCCATCTAAACTTTCCCATTTGTAATATTAGAGTGATTAATACTAAATGAATTATTTTTATAATACTTTACTAATGTTTTATTATATTAATGTAGATATATAAAATTGTATATTTGGAACAAAGATTTTCATTCGTACAAAGTAAAGGTCATGTTTGTCCTCGATTCCCCTTCACAAAGACAATGATATCCTTGCAGATATGACCTACTTTAGCAAAATAATCAGGTTAACATTCCCTTTATATCATTCATATGCATAAATTGGTATTGTTTCCGTCTTTATTTGTTCTAATTAATGATTGATATTGTAAATCGATTATTCACACGTTTGCAGTGGCAAGTAAATATAAAAATACTGGTATTATTTGTTAAGTTTATCTTGTAGAAAAATAAGTAAGTAATAAGAAAGATAAATAAAAATAAAGTAAACAGCTTACGTGGAACTTAAAAAATATATTTTTTAAATCATATATAAAATTAGGTTGGTTATAAATGTCCCATTTTATCACTGCGAGGGTTACGTCAACGGGTTAGCTTGGGGACACTTAAACCCTCTTTCCACTAATAAAATAGCATGCGAAGCCAATTTCTCAAAGTGTAGAAGCATAAGGTAAATGCCACATAAGTTACTTATAGCAATAGTAGTCGTGCGTAGTCGCGCTAGTGAAAATAAGGTTTTTCCTTGTTACATGATATCTTGATATAAGACGTAGTAAGTCAAGGAATGTACGGTGGCAAAAATGCGTGAAATACGACGCCAATGTTTACTGGCTTAGCGCAAAAGCAATTCCTACGTTGAATTGTTGTTTAGCTGATATAGTGTTGGTTTAACGTTTTGATTTATTGCGTTGTAATTCTAACGGCCTGGCATATTTTGTTTATTAAATGTAGTTTCGTAATATAATTGACTAGCTGTTGCTCACGACTGCGCCCTCCTGAAATTAAAAAATAAATAAATATAACCTATGTTACTGATAACGTAGCTTTTTAATGGTGAAAGAATTTTGAAATCGGCCCGGTAGCTCTAGAGTTATTTCAGTACATTTATAAATTCAAATCTTTCCTCTTTATAATATTAACTAGCTGTTGCTCGCGACTTCGCCCGTGTGAAATTAAAAAATATAGCCTATGTTACTCACTGATAACGTAGCTTTTTAATAGTGAAAAAATTTTTTAAAGTGCCCCAGTAGTTTTTGAGTTATTTTAATACATACGAAAATACAACTCTTTTCTCTTTATAATATTAGTATAGATTATTTGTACAAGTATATTTACGTTAAGTTTATTATCTACCTTAAATGTGGTCTTATTCGAAGTAGTTTTTATATCTTAACATTTTTCGATTCTCTTGCGAGGAAGATAGCTACTCCCCTGCTCCCTCTGGCGACAACCATGTGGTATTACAATCATTGATTTTAATTTCAATAATTACATTGGCTTGGTTAATTTATAGAGTTTACTTAGAAGTTTGTACTGATTACTTCATTTGTTTTCG
>LD699928.1:1282086-1298648 GCA_003118335.3 Papilio memnon
AGATAAAATTACTAACTATTTTTTTTAATTCCGTGCGGACGATGTATGGGCAAAAGCTACAACTAATGCATTCCTTTTGTGTTGGATTTTTCTACTAAATCAATACTGAGGAACTCAATTATTCATCAATATTAATTATTTATCGAATCTGGGTGTAGCAGTTAGTTTTAACAATTTAAATTACCTATAGTTAGTTAATTATTCTTTAAATAACGTTAAACTAACCTTTAAGATACGATATCGGTAAGGACGAAGTACAATTAATAACATTGTAAATGATTTACGCATATGGTACTAAATCATTCCACTATCAAGTACTGTCGATACAAAATAACTGAAGTACTGTAAACAGAAATTATCAAAACAAGTTAATTGAGTTACATTGTTAAATACGCAGTTGTGCTATTTCGATATTCAAACATAAATCACAATAAATAATATCTTCTAATCTTTTGAAAACCATATGGGTAAGTATGAAAACATTTCTATGTATTATACAAAAGTATGTACAAAAGTAAATATAATATAGCGTAAACACACACTTCTTTGTTGCCTAAGATGTCAGCAATTACAGCATATTTTTGAATAATTATTTTTTAATAAAAAGCCCTACACTTACGTCACGCTTTAGACTATATATTTTCACGTCATTAAACTTAGGGGGTAAATATTCTGGATAAAAACCCTAATGTGGGAAAGAGACCATAACTTGCTGCCAACAAGGACGCAAAATTGCCATGGTTTGTCATCATGTCATGTCATTTTGACATTTGCAATTGATAATTTGTCAAATGTAGGTAAACAATGAAATTTTTTTTCTTATAATTTCACGCGGATGAAGCCGCAAGGGAACAGCTAGTAGCTTATATATCCTAAGTACTTGAAAGTGCACTGATTTAGCGAAGTGTTTATGAACTGAAAAAATTGGCGTAACCAATGACTTTAGTTTGTCTTTCCTAAAATTTAGGAGCAATGTTGAATTAAAGGATAATTGCTGTAATATACTTACAGGCGCTTAATTTAATGTTTTCTGTAGATTAGCAGTTATGATTTTCATATCACTTCGAAATACTAAGTAAATACTTAAGTGCATGTATAAACTTTTCCCAGTTAATTCTCAAGGTACATGATCTGGTAGCTTTACTAATGTTAAGGAGACCATTAACTAACTCAAGTGCGGATCCAGTTTTGGCGCCAGGGGGGTCACATAGTCGTGGTCAAGTCAAGAGCTTAACCAATCAACTCAGGGGGGGGCCGTGACCCCCATGAACCCCTCTGGATCCGCCGTTGAACTGACCACATGCTAATATGAAAATATCTAGCAAAGCTCTATCAAAACAAGTAACTAACAATACATTTATAACTAAAAATAAATACACTATGTATTTCAGAATAATTAGAACCTTTTCATAGGAAATATGACTAATAACTTCCTAACAGGAACTACCTTCTTACTGAAAAACAACATAACACCGTTTTTAGTCATCGCCTCTAGAGTAACTTTGCGTAACCTTATAGTAAATGCAAGAGAAAATAAACCCAAACGCATTGGAATAGAACATATAATTCAAAAACAAATATTAATACTGAAAATACTTGATAAGTGTTTTCGATGAATAAAGCCAATATATCAAGAAACAGATATTTATCTGATAAACAATATTGCTGCAACTCGATTCCGTTTAAATCTATATGAATTAAAATAACAATTTTACGTAAGTAATGTAAATCATAGATTTACCATTTGTCGATGGTCTTTTTTTACTTAAAATAATTTCCCATAATTTTAAGCAGAGATCTTTGAGCATGTTAGATTGAACAATAATTATTTATTATCTCTACAATTATTTGCCGTACGTTTATTACTTAAGTACCTAAATTGTCTATCACTGAAGGTTTAAAAATCACTAATAACCCTGAAAAATCAAGCATAACATTAATCGTTTCTAGTTTTTATAAGAAAAGGTGGCAAACGAGCAAACGGCCACCTAAATCCGCCGAAATTGCGAAGTGACCGCTGCCCATAGACATCCGCAATTGCAGATACGTTGCCTACCCTGAATCGACGGAGGCGGAGACGCACATAAAGACGATATTTCCCCTTCCTATGCGTCTCCTCACCGTCAAATCCACTTTCCCATCTAATCCTTTTCTTATAAGAAAAGGGCGGAACGGAAAGTAGTTCTGTTTCATCCTACTAATCTAAGATCCTGGTACTCTTAGTCTTAAAGGTAAAAACCCAATATAGTATAAGAGCCAGTTGTTTACTTAATTACTAAACTTTTGTTTAAATATACATAAAATGCCCTTATAACAAAGCTACGTAGATTATGACAAAGAATTTGGCACACCTAACGTTCCTATTTGCTATCTTATCGTGTTTACAGTATGATAACATCATATCAACGGGCACACAATGTACCCACTCTTCAGTCGCTGGCCACAATACTAACGCACCTGTCGTATAAAAAACCATAATCAATGAGATGAACTGATGACCTCAAATAATGTGATGAAATCGGGATAGTGCGAACAATGGGTGTTAAAATTAAAATAGCATTAGTGCTTCTTTTAGCTATAAGTGTTAGTGGACAGGATTTACTTAATGAAGTAAAAGAAACAGCTAGTGATGTGGACACTAAGATAGAAGCGGTCGAGAATGTAGAAGTTAGTGTAGATAAGGAAACAGCTCCGGTAGAAGTTATATCAGATAAAGATGGTTTACAAGTGAGGAATGGAAAGTATCAAATGTTGGATGACACTGTCGAAGGAGCGGTATCCGATTTGACTGATATCGCTATCGATACCAATAATGAACAAAACGAAAGGCAAATTTTAATGCCGAGCACGACTGCACCAACGAACAATGAGTTTGGTAAGTTTTGAACAAAATTGTCTTATATACAATTCCTTAGTATAGTTTCTGTACTAAATCAATCACGAAAACGCTAGCAATTCTATTCAATTGAATCTACATATATATAAAAGAAAGTCGTGTTAGTTACACTACTTATCAAGAACGGCATCACAGATATGGCTGAAAATTGGTAAGGAGGTAGCTTAGAGCCAGGAGACGGACATAGGATACTATTTATCCCGTTCGACAGCGATGGATGGATGGATGTTTGTTAGAGTTTGTAGCCTTACCGGGTAAACGGATTTCGATGAAATTTGGTGTAGACGTGGAGGATAGTCTGGAAGAACAGATAGGCTACTCACTTTTGTTTTTTTTTATTCCACGCGGACGGAGTCGCGGGCGAAAGCTAGTTTATAATGAAATGGATATAAGCATTTCTATTGATTTGATTAATTCCAATATGGCGGATAATGTATGCAGTATTAAATACTATTCAAGTATTCCAGATAGCGGGTACTGATAAATAGTTATTTTTTCTTTTTTGACCGACTTCCGTTCCGTTTTTTTTGTATCTAAAGAAATTACGGTCGAAATATGCTTTATTAGAATACAATCGCTTTTAACATATATTATCTCCCGAGGGTACAACTACGTATTTGAAGTGATTTTTTCTTTGATTTACTATGATGAAGTTCCAAGAGAAATAAATGATGGTTTTGATAAATCTACACACTTCCTGTTTCATTCATTCCTAGTGCATAATTAGTAATCTTATGACTCAGTTTATATGACTCAGATGCAAACATAGGTACTCATTATATCGTATCTTACACTCATTGAGTAATGAAACTTCTGAATCTTTTAGTTATTCAGCGTTGGTTTTTACGAATCAAATGTACTCAGTTAAAACACTTTTCAATTTAAACACATTGATGGTTTAATTTGAAAAGTTAGGGGCTTCTCCTACTAAATTGTAAATTGTCTGATAACAATCCAACGTGTAAAATATGTGATGGATATCGGATATTGTTCCCTTATCTGACAGTGACGTCATTTTTAAGCTATCTGACCCTCTATCAGTCAGTGGTGGGACAGGCCCTTAGAGTTTTACAAATACGAGGGATCAGAGAATTGCTTGAGAAGAAAAGGGTTAAAAATATATGAAATTATCGATAGATGTGGAATGCATTGAGCAAGTTGTATCGACCCCACATAGTGTAGGATCAAGGAAGGGACAAGATGTCGTTAAATACATAGGAAATAATGTTAGAGAGCTGGTCTTAAAAACTAAATATAATTTATGTTGATACAACAATTTCTGTCTCTTGTTGACTTGAGTAACTTTTTTACTATCCATCTCTTTCTAACATTATTGATTAAACTCTGTGCGATATGTAATGCATACTCGTATCTGGGATACATAAGGTAACTCTACTTTATCTGATATTAGCAATGGCACTTGATAAGGGCCTCGCCTACCTTTATAACCTGATTAATTAAAAAACGTACACTTAGCACTTAATACGCACGCACAGAACTCACATTTGTTAACGGTAGGTTAAAACAAACTTTAATGTTACAAATTAGTTAAGATAAGGGCATATCTTTGAAGATAAACTGCTAGTATGTCCCGAATTTATAATAGTTAATTTTGAAATGATTTTATCGCAGTCAACACGTTTTTTGGGTCAATGCTTCAAGTTCTCACTAAATTGTGACGCACCATTTAATTTTTTTCGTTGTATTGATATAACGCTAAAGTAATAAACGTAATAAAGATTTATATGAAGACGTATCTAAAAATTACTTAACTCTTCAAAATCCATGTAAATTCAAAGTCCTTTAAGGTATAAGAGAACAAAATACAATGAACAAGAATACAGACGATAAAGAAAGCTACAGTACATAGGTATTTTATGATTGTATTAGGAGTAAATAACAAAGAATGTGTATCGACGATCTGACATCATTTGTACTAGGAATACTTCACCTGTACAAGATATAAAACTGATAGGGAGTGATAACATTATCGAGGCCCGACGTATCGAATGAAAGCTTGTTATTATTGAAAAAATATGTTTGTAAAGTAATATGATTCTATTTATGTCTCTTTCTGTCTTAAAGAAACAATCCATGATAAATGCAGAATAAGAGAAAGGTTTTTAAATCACACAAGTTTGTTTACATCTTAAAGTTCGCACAAAATCAATTCATCATCATCATCATCACCAGCTCACTATACGTCCCCACCGAGGGGCTCGGAGCCTACCCTAAAGTTAGGGTGTCTAGGCCATAGTCAACCACGCTGGCCAAATTCGGGTTGGTTGACTTCACACAAATCTTTGAATTTCTTCTCCGAAATGTGCACGTTGCATTGCATCACGATGTTTTCCTTCACCGTAAGAACGTCGGGTAAATTATGTACATATAAAAAATCGAAAATCACATTGGTATATAGTGGCGGGATTCGAACCCAAGACCTGTAGATTACAAGTCAAGTGCTTAAACCACTGAGCCACCGACGCTCTCCAATATTTTAGTGTAACTTACCAACTTCACTTTCTTCATTGGCTTCTTTTGGTACATCAAGAACTAATCTCGATGCGTCTTCATTATTTAAAAAACTTCAAATAACAACCTCAATATTTCAGCTCACATCGACGGCCGCGTGCTACCTTCTACAACTTACCAGAATAATGGCCAGCCTTACGTCATCACACCACAGAGGTTGGCGCAAGTGCGGTCCAACTTCATGTACTGGTTCTACGATCAAGGTGGCAATGAGAATATCGGTGATTACCAGCGCGATATACACACGTCCACACCTCAGATACACAAGAATTTTAATTTCCAACTACCCTTCTTTGGATTCAGATATAATTATACAAGGGTAAGTAACGAAATTGCATTGATTGTATTTGATTTATAATTTTAATGTCCTTTATAAAATATTATCCAATCCATGCTAATATTATAAAGAGGAAAGATTTGTGTTTTTGTATGTATTTTTGTAGTTACTGAGCCGATTTTAAAAATTCTTTCACAATTTGTAAGGCAATTAATCTGTGAGTAACATAGGCTATATTTTTTATTGATTTTTTAATTTCACGTGAACGATGTCGCGAGTAACAGCTAGTAAAATATAATAATAAAACACACAAAACAATACAGACATATTAAAAACCTGCTCCTTTTTTAAGCGGTTAAAAATGCTGATATTATGTAAGGCACTGTCTCTTAGACTATACGAGCTTAGTTTTAAATATGTAAATTATTAAATCTAAAATTTAACGACGATTAATTAAATAATCCATTGACAGTTATCCATGAATGGGTACATATACTTCAGCGATCCGCCGGACCATTATACGTACCCATTGTCGTTCCCCGTACGCGACTGGCCCACGGTCAACGACCCCTCTTTCATTGGGATCTTCTTTAGCAAGTGTCGTATTGGCAGCCAGAGACCAGAAGACCCGGACCAGAGAAGACCGGGTGTGTACTTTAGGATGGACAGAGATTTACAGGTTAGTCAAGTTGCTAAATGGAAAGACAAATCTTACTAATATTATTAATGCGAAAGTTTAGATAAGATGAAGTTAGAATTTGTAGCCTGAAGAGCTAAACGAGTGTCGAAGAGAATTTGGCATAGATATGAGGATAGTCTAGAAAAACACATAAGTCGAATTAATTTGGTGTTCAATCGTCAGTGGTCAACATGCAAAGCGGCGAAGAATACATTATCATAATCAACAACTCGCCCGCTTTTTTGCTTGATTGCAATTCTGAATTACCAAAGTCATGGTATCACTGCGTTGAATACTGAATCCCTAAAAACACATAAGCTACCTACTTACTTTTTTTTAATACTACTCGGAAAAGTCCCGGAAGAAAGCCAGTTAATAAATAAACCAGACTTTGACCACGATCCTAACTGATGCAAATTCGAGCAATCTGCGAGAAAATATTTACGTATATACTTTTGGTGCGTAAAAAAATGGAAAGCATCCAGATGTAATATTAATAATTATTTTACAGACTCGTACAGACCAACTGGGTGTAGAAATGCGAGAGCGTATCACTTGGGACATCCGCGAGGGTGTTATTGGATCGGAGACATTCTTCCCCAAGCATGCCGTCACTCTGACGTGGAAGAATATGTCATTCGCAGGCGGTATTGACAACTCTCTGTTTATGGTAAGTTGAGTTTAACGATTTGGTATTTTATGCCTATTTGATACTCGTTATCTTAGCGTAGAAGGGGCAGCTTTCCCGCCCTAGTGAATCGAAAAATTACGTATAATAAGAGCACGCGCACACCTTTGACTAAACTATCGCACAACTGTCGCTTTGTTACCTATGAGCTTATATGGAGGTGAGCGCACTACTCGATATTTAGTTGTGCAACTAGACCGTTGAATTGGCTACAAAACAATTGACAATCGATAATCGCACAATCGTTGTGTCGATAGTTTAGTCAAAGGTGTGCACCCGCTCCTAAGACCAAATTAGGGGTAGCAATCTCTCCACAGACATGGATCGTATGGTAACTCCTATGCATAACCTAAAAAATCAGTAAGAAATGAGAGAATATTTTAACTTTTTTGATATTTACAGACAAATACCTTCCAAATGGTACTTGCGACTGACGAGGTGTTTACTTACGCTATCTTCAACTACCTGGAGATCAACTGGAGCTCCCACACTGAAGCTGGTGGTGATACCACCACGGGAGAAGGCGGTGTTCCTGCATACGTAAGTGTTAAACCTTAATATCAATACGTACTTACTGGAAAATAACCATTAATTTAGATCCTAATGGATTATTTAACAGAAAAGAGATTATTTAAAACAATAAATGTTTTTCTGTTCTTCATATTTCCGCAATATAGTAACATTCTTTCCACGTTTTCCTAAAGCATTAGACATTAATCTTAAAAATCAGAGATTCCAGAAGCTATTTTTATTAACTGCTTCGTTATTTTTGGCGAATTCAGGCGACCACTTAATAATTTGTCCTCGTGTACTAAAAAAATCTGATTTAAATTATTTGAATAATAAACTTTTTTCGTCTTCCAGATTGGCTTCAACGCAGGCAACGGTACGCAGAGCTATGAATACAAGCCGTACTCACAAGCGTCTGTGCTCAGAGATCTTACTGGTAGAGGCTGGGCTAACGGATTCCCTGGACGGCATATATTCAGAATTGACGAAAAGATACTTATGGGCACCTGTAATAAGGATATTGGTGAGTTATTCTACTAGAATTAGGTATATCTTATTATCCGACACTAAGATTGGTCATTTGCTGCTTTAATCCTGCCAAAAATCTGACCAGACTGTTGCTTGCAATCTTTTGGAAGGCCTATAGTTAAGTACGATAAATAAAACTTTACAAAAGAACAGAACCATTTCAAATTGATAAGTGAGTTAATTCCTTATTGTAAATATGATTGAAACAACTCAACATTTATTTCAGATGGTGCAAATTTACCTCTAATGTTCGCGCCAGAGAGCGGCAACATGCTTGGCGGTACCATCGTTAACATCACAGGCCCATGCTTCAACCCTAACGACAGGATCACCTGTCGCTTCGACACCGAGTCGGTGGTAGGGGCTGTGGTCGACGTAAACAGAGCTATCTGCGTCCAGCCTCGCTTCTGGCACAATGGTTATGCAAGATTCGAAATTGCGATTAACAACGAACCTTACAAATGGAAAGGGAAATTCTTTGTCGGTAAGAAGCTTTTGATTTTCTTCTGTTAAACAAGCATCGTTATTGACTATTTTAACTGAATCTATTCTATCTATTCAGTCATAACTAATTGAATTTTAAATCTATTTTACAGAAACACCCGCAACTGCAGCAGAAAAGATATTCTTCCCCGACAACGCGATACACGAGCGTAGTCCTCGAGAGATACGAATAACTTGGGACCGTTTTAACTTGACCTCAAATCTGAACGTACAACTTCAGATCAGTCTTTGGGGCTACAAGGAGATTACAATCAGACCCCAACTGGAATACATCGATATGATCGAAGTAGGTGTGGCTAATACTGGAGAGTATATTATAAATCCAGAGAACTTCCGTAATAGAGAGAATATTATGCATAACGACATGCAGTTCGGGTTCATACAAATCAATTTGACAACCCCAGAAGTGTTCAAAGGAGTTCCTATATCACCGTAAGTAACAATACCATTCATTTATTAAAAACCTTCCAACTTCATCTAAAACTTTGGTTGTTACTTGTTTGCTAAGACTAACGTCTTCATATTAAATCATAGATAATCTCCCAATAGAAAGATACATCTCTAGATAAACACTTGTAAAATCAGTTAAAAAAAATACTATTTTATTATTTCTCTTTCGCAGTATCCTTTGGAGTCGTCCAATCCCTCTCGGCTGGTACTTCGACAAGCAATGGGAGCGACTGCACGGCCAGCGTTGGCCGATGTCGATGTGCAACAACTGGCTACGCACAGACCGGTTCCTGAAGAACTTTGCCTCTCAAATATGGATCTGTCCTTGCACGCTGGAACACGCGCTGTTAGACAAGGGACGGTTCATGCCAGATCTGGACTGCGACAAAGATACTAATCCCACTTGTAGATACCACTGGGGTGGTGTGCACTGTGTTAGAAGTGGTGCTCCAAGGTAAGTTCGTCTTCAAGGATCTAATAACAAGGAAATGAGCAAACTTCAGTCTACACAGCCAATAGACTTCCAGAGTTTTTTTTTAAATGTTATTTTAAATTTTAGCTCTGAAGGTTCCGGCCAGCAATGTTGCTACGACAAGAACGGCTTCCTCATGCTCTCCTACGATCAAATGTGGGGTTCACGTCCTCATCGGTCCCACGACTTCGGATTCACGCCTTATAATGAGGCCAATAAAGTGAGTTTTTGACATTTCTCTTCAAATTCCTTTATAAGTTAATATGTTTACACAGTAGAGATTAATTTTGTTGCTTGTTAACAGGTACCATCGTTGTCCCATTGGTTCCATGATATGATTCCGTTCTACCAGTGCTGCATGTGGCAAGAAGAACAAGCAGTAGGTTGTGAGACCTTCAGGTCAGTTCTATTCTCCTTTAAGCTATCATTTCATCTACGTTTTCTAATTTTATATTAACTGATATATTATTTTGATAGATTCGAACGTCGGCCATCACAAGACTGTGTGGCATACCAGTCCCCAGGAGTGGCAGGAATATTCGGAGATCCACACATTATTACTTTCGACGATCTACAGTACACTTTCAATGGAAAAGGTGGGTTCTTATTATCTATTCTAATATTATAAAGAGGAAAGATTTTTATTTTTGCATGTTTTGAAATAACTCAAAAAGTATTGGGCCCATTTAAAAAAAAATCATGATCAAAAAATGGCTATTAGTATGTCGAATTCTATGAATGTTTTAATTCCTTGCAGGTGAATACGTGCTTGTTAGAGTAGACCAACCTCAATTGAAACTGGATGTTCAAGGAAGATTTGAACAAGTACCGAGAAACATCTACGGTCCTGTAAACGCTACGCATTTGACATCAGTTGTAGCGGCTTCTAACAATTCTGTTCCGATTGAGGTATGATTCAATTTTATCTTGATTATATCTTAAGAGCTCGCGCACATCTTTGACTAAACTGTCGCACAACTGTTTAGTCACACTTTGATTCCTATGAGCTTATAAGGAGGTGGGCACACTACTCGATTACTAGTTGTGCAACTAAACAGTTGAATTAGCTACGAAACAATCGACAATGGACAATCGTACAACCGCTCTAAGAAAAGACTAGTTAGTTTTGACACCTTAAAGAATAGTAAGCTATGTTTCATAGGTTACTTTTAGACTTTGTTATTAATGAAACGATACCTGCAGGTTCGTCTCCGACCGCAACATGCGCAATGGCGGTACAGACTGGACGTTTTCGCTGACAACAAACGAATTTACTTCGACCGTCCTGCTCTCAGAGTTCAATATTTCCCTGGT
The DNA here is from genome assembly GCA_003118335.3 of Papilio memnon. Classification (NCBI taxonomy): domain Eukaryota; kingdom Metazoa; phylum Arthropoda; class Insecta; order Lepidoptera; family Papilionidae; genus Papilio; species Papilio memnon. The sequence goes on from LD699928.1 coordinate 1,292,937, forward strand.
AAGTTTAATTTACAACCATTTAAAGCTCCCATAAGCTCCCTAATAATTACGCCTCCATTCACACCTATAACTATTTTAATTGTCTTTTCCAGGTGTTACCGTCTACCAGCCAATGTACATCCTCAATCAATCGGAGATAGTGATTATGTTCTCTTCGGGCGCCGGTATAGAAGTAGTGGAGAATAAAGGATTCATGACAGCCAGAGTCTATTTACCTTGGAACTATATGGTATGTTTTATTTTACTACAATCACTAGTTGCAATACCTATGTACTGTAAAAATATATTCCCTTATGGACGGCCGGCATAGTATGTGCCGCTCTTCCGTACATTTCTATAGCCGTTATATCTGAATTCATTCCCTTATGTATATCCTCTTTCACACCATCCATACTTTCTTCGGTCTTTGCCTGTACTGTAAAAGTCTGTATCATAACATTATTTGTATGGAAATATTTTTCTCATCTCCTTTTGCATATTTTGTTCGCAGAATCAAACTCGAGGATTATTCGGCAACTGGTCTCTGGATTTAAATGACGACTTCATGCGGCCCGACGGCACACTAGTTACCGTCGACATCAATAACTTTCAGTCGGCACATCGAGATTTTGCACAGCATTGTACGTATATACAGCTACCTAACCTTGGCCTTCAAATCAGCTCATGGTTTGCAAGCTTGTACTCAATTTGTACCTGCATTGATTTGCGAGAGTCCGTCGGCTCCCATAGTTATAGTCCATCGCGTTGAGCCATGAGCAATTTTAGTTATTGAGCCCCAGCTCAACACTAAGTGACTTGATCTGTTGAACCCGTTCAGAGCTGATTTACACATCTATAGCTACCTCAATATAAAAATGCAAGACTTTTCACTAATATTTTGTTAATTTTCCAGGGCAGCTGACAGATCGTGAACAAAGGGATATAGGAGTTGCAATGTTCGTGAGGGAATACGGTCGAACAGCAGCGTATTACAATGATAATCAATTTATACCGAATTTCATACGAGAACCGGCTAATTTCTTACCAGCGAATCGATCTCATGATGTGGCCAGAGCTATAGAAATATGTCAAGATTCATATCAATGTCGATACGACTTCGGTATGACACTAAACAGAGATATGGCGGAATTCACGAAGAATTATCAATCTTCTCTAGTAAGTAGTTTTCCGATTCAAAAGTTTCATTTGATTCTTGACTGGGGATAATTGTTAGGTTAAACTAGCTTTCACCCGCAACTCCCTTTGCACGGAATTAAAAAACTTAGTAGACTGTAGTCTTCCAGACTATGCTCTATATTTATACCAAATTTCATTGAAATCCGTTCAGAAGTTTAGGCGGGAAACTCTGACAAACATTCATCTATCTCAACATTCGCATTTATATTATTATTAGTATTTCGATCGTTCCGATTAGCATTAGCGTTTAGCACTTTTTAAATCACAATTATATGGGCCACTAGGTTAATAATCTTCTTATTGTAAATATTTATAAATCCTGTAGTTATAATTGCATTTCCTTTAGCAGAACACTTAAATGCAAATAAATGACATCACAGTCAATTAAAATCATATTCAACATCCATCACAAACACATAAACAAGAATTCCCACACTTGGATAATTTTCAATAGAGATTAAAGCATGATTCATAGAAAATACGATCAAAGGACCAAATCCATAGTTAATTTTCTACTTCAAATACAAATTACTCAAAAGATAATACTTTAGAGAGGACACGTTACGTTTTTTTACCTCCTAAATTTCTGGTCTTGTATTTAACTAGAAACTGTAATAAAAAGGGAAAACTTCAACTCCAACTTTCACTAAATTTCATAATACACGTGGGAGCTTATTTATTTTTTAAATTAAAGTACCAACATCCGTTAGTAGAATCGTGTCGTGTCCATTGTTCATATAATTATAATGCATTAACCAAGGCCAACCAGCATGGGATAATCTGCGAAAAACTCAGTTGCATTTGAATTGTCGTCAAGATAGATAACTTATTAGCGTTTGTACAGTAAATTAAAACAAATCCAGCCAGTGTTAAAAACATTAACAGCCAGTGTTTGTCTTATTTTACATTCGGACAGTATTACTAGACAATTTTTTTTTTAAATTTCATTTGTTTTTTTTAGACAAACATAAAGGAACAAAATGCTCGACGAGTGATTAGTTGCGGTATTTTAGAAACTCCACGTTTCGGAAGAAAGAGTAATTTCTTCTTTACACCGGGGACCAGGGTGAGTGGTATAGAGTTACTACAAATTATAGTGTGTACTAATCAGACCATTCTTCTTTATATAATCCTCTCGTATACCTATAGGTCAACTTCGAATGCAACCAAGACTTCATCTTGACAGGCGACAAGCGACGCGTCTGTGAAGACAACGGTCGATGGAATCTTCCCGATTATGGATATACGGAATGTCTACGTGAGTACTATGTTTTAATAGCTATAACAAGAAAATCTCCATTCACAAAAACCTTTATCATCTAAGAGCAATACTAAATTATACATTTACATATGTTCGCTTAATCAACAAATTAACGCCAAGTATTTCACATCCAGGTAACCAAGAATACTCGCAACGTGCTCTGTTCTTAACTTGGGGCATCATCGTGGCAGTTATTCTACCATTAGGCCTACTAATTTGCCTCATTTGGTTCTGGTGTTGCTATAAGCCGAGATCCGAGGGCAAAGAGTCATTCAGCTTCCAGAACATTCCACGATCGAAATCCGCGTCGCGACTCAATCTAAGATCCTCCTCAATGGGGAACATCACAGATACAATGAAATCGTCCACTTTACCCGACACTCCCACTGAAGAAAAACAAAAGGTGAACTTAGTAAGATCCGCCCCACCTCCCCCTACTGACGGAGAAAGCTCCGGATTAGGGTATACTGATTCTAACAAAAGCGATTCCGGAAAATCAGACAAATCCACCTTACCAAAGAAACGTCGAGCCTACGATAAAACTTACCGTACCAATGAGCCATTACCGAATGCACCTGATGTCGAATTCCCCGAAAAGCTTTGGGATCTATCTGAAGAAGACTTACTTTCTATAACTTCTCCTTCAGATTCCGAATCCAATCGTGAGTCGACGTTAACTCGACCAGCTAAAGACATCGAGTACGTTAGTAAACCACGTCAGACTGGTCGCAACGCGCTTCCTAGTGACTCTGGTTACTCCACAAAAGATTCTGAAGACCCATACGCGCCCAAATACGAGGACCAATATAGTCCTATCCCCTCCCATTATTCTCCCACTTACTCCGAAATCTACTCTCCGCCGATAAGTCCTACTTCAGACGTTAGTCCTAGAAATACGTATAATAATCCCGGTTTACCAGAAGCACCTAAAAGTGCTCCCCCCACTGAAATAAAAACTTTCACAATGCCTCCCCAAAGGGGCAAGTCTGTTGAGACTTTGATAGACCCACCAGCAACCGAAGCCCCTACATTTAGTAGTCGATCGACTATGGTGTAGTTTTTAATTCCATTGTATTCTTGACGTATCCCACTGAAAAACTAATAGTAATAAGCACTGCCTACATTTTGACAATTCACAAATTAATAACTTATGTTCTCGATCTTAAGTTACATAAGAATAATTGAGTGTCGTAGAAAATATATTCATTAATGTGTCTGTGAAGTTTTCCCATTGTTGTATAAAATAACAATAGTTTTATTTAATTGTTTTAAAATTAATTAGTTGTAAATTAAATAAAGATTATAGAATACATTTTAACTAATCACAGCAAGAGGAAATTTCTGTTCCGACGTATGGTAGAATAACTTCCCCGTGATGTAATGCATTTCATTTGTTAACGTAAGAAAGCAAGAAATAATGCGGACAATTTCGTGGAATAGAAATTTTCTCTATAGTGGTGATGTTTCTTTTATCCCTTTATCTATGTCGAGGTTATTGCTTGCTTTCTTATCGCCTTGTTCATACAAAAAATTAGGGTCACAGCATTGAATAGGTGAGTACCTAAATTTTATTTGATATAGTACCGAGAGTAACCTTTAAAGAGAAAATGAATTTTCATATTTCTAAATGTATATTTCTTTCTATATTGTGATGTTTATGGACTCAAGTAAAAAAAATGATTTATACTAATACGACATTGCAATGTTACGGCATTGGATTTTTGAAACCAAAGTTGTCAAAACGATTAACTAAATGAAATTCATATTTTTTCCTTCGTTAAAAGTCTATTTGTAATTACCTATGTTTTACAACGGACTGAGAAAACAGTTTATACTATCGTAACTTCACATAACAGGCCGACAAGAATACTCCGCAAGAACTATGGGAGCTACTTGGGGTATCATCAGCGCAGTCATGGTGCCTATAGTCATCTTGCTCATTTGCGTTGGCTGGCGCATCCTTAAGAGAAGGAAGGAAGATGACAAGGATGAAAATGATTATCTAAACGTGAAGTGAGTATTACAGTATAACTTCTATTCTAAACGACCCCATTTAAAGTAATTTACACTTAATTACCTTGAAGTTAAAGTTAATGAATCAATCTACGACCACAGATATAATGACAATTAGCCGATGCTAATTGTTAAATCTCGGATTAGTTTTTAAATTAATAGTCCATTAATTTCCAGAACACGTCCGATCGACCCCGATGACTCGTTCAAAGTGAATTCCGACGACGAGAGTATCCCTTACAAGAAGGACACCACAGAAGATACACCGGAGCCGACAGAAGCTGTCAAAGTTGTTGATGATGAACAACCAACATACGCTTATGGTCAGCCTTACCAAGAACAACCACAGCAAAGTCAACCGCGTCAGTGGACCGGTGAAACAGAAATTAATTAAAACCTCCTTTTATAGCTGTATATCTAGTTTATTGGTTAATCAAACATTAAGGGACTTCTTTGGTGACCAATTAACGACAGTGTGTGGCAGTTAGACATTAAAATTTACTAATAAGGGTAATATGAGTTTATAATTTTAGGTTTAGATTGTAAATGTCTGTAATTGAAAAAAAAATTGTAAGTAATTAATCTTTTATAACGAAATTTAATTTCGTATTAGCTTTGTGATTTTGATTTTTTTTTTTTATTATTTTAGGAACGATCCCACCTCTAACAAAAAAGTACACAAATCTGGTTTAGTTCAAAAAATAATTTTTAACCTACTTTTTCCGCTGTTTTAGAATCGTATGGCAGTAAAATATTTCATGACAATTTATTGAGAATTATAAATGAAATGAATATACAATAATCATTAAGACATAGTTTATAAAATGTTTAATTTTTAATGTAGCAAATTAGGCAGATGTTTTAAAAAAAAGTTACCAATATTATTTTTCTATGTAATGAAACATTCTTTACTACAATAACTTATGTTTGTTTTTATTTCTAAAATAAATAATACGAGCTATAATATATCGACTTTTATTTCATAGATGCGTAATTTATTACGCAATCTATCTCTATTCGTTCAAATTCTCACCATCGCTACAAATCGTAACCGTTAGCGCCAAAAAGGCAAAATACAAATAGGCACAAAATCCTACTGCTTTTGGCCTTTCCATTCAATTAGTTAGTAGTTTTATCAAAACAAAGTGCCAGTGAGCATAGCATCTTATGTAGTTTAAAAATATCATACTTTTAGATATTTCGATTTCAAATGATTTAAAAAAAATATAGATGGTCGGCCATATTAACAATACTTGTTACTA
>LD699928.1:1391080-1406506 GCA_003118335.3 Papilio memnon
ATAATGGTACATTAAATTTGTATGAAATTATAAAAAAAAATAATTAAACTCCCACAAAAAAAAATGATTCTTAGATTGCACAATATTGCATTAATAATATATAGAATATGAACGCATTACATATGTACATTGCGCGTAATAATTTAGATATAATATATTTAAATAAAATAAACTCCATACATCCCTTGCATTAACCCGTCATATATTTGTAATTAAATTTATTGTTTAATGTACCTTATTTCTTGAATATATTGAACAAAAGATTTTAACTACAAGTCTTTTAAGCCATCATTAAAATTCATCAGACTAGCACGAAAATTTTCGAGATAGTATTCGTAACTACAAAATTTTATATATATTCAATTTCAAATACATTCTCGAAAATTTTCGTGTTATAGTCCCCATTATTTTTCGTTAATCTAAACAGCAAACACTAGCGTTTATAAGCTCATATAAAAGGTAGCTTTTAAATTTAGCTTCGATTTGTTGATTAGATTGATATGGCAATACAATTTTAGTACCGTTAATTTTGGGTATTTTCCAGAATATTCGAATTTGTATGATGCCTAATTTGAACATTTTAACAATAATATTCATAGAAATTTACTTCAATACAGCTGTTTGAAAGGAATCTAGGGATCTAGTACAAAAAATTGTGAGAAAAATGTATTTAATTTGACAGCATACTAATAAAAATGTTATCGATGACATTACGATATTTTTCTCACAAATTTTCGTGCTAACCTTAGCTTGAGATCTCAAGGTCGTCGTAACATATTACCATCTCTATCATTCTAATTACAAAATGTGAAACAGCATGTTTGAAATTGACCGTTGTTAATTTAAAAATGGAATTCGTTAAGGATTTTTGAGTTCGATTCTTAAAAGTTGATTTCAAACCATTCAAACGTCAATGATGTGTTTTTATATTGTTCAATATATTAGTTAAAGATTTATACAATCTATATACTTTGTTATAATCAAGTAAACAAAGTTATTAAAAAAATCAATTGAGCCGCAAACAGCTTTTAATTTAAATCTAACTAAATTTAATCAATAATAACTAGTTTATGAAATAATAATTAAAACCGAAATATTGACAACCGAATTACAGAATCTTAAAAACTTCGATAAACTTGGAATATGTAAGGAATTCTAAAATTAACTTATTTTAGATATATGGTAATTAAAGGCCGGATACACAGGCTAGTTGCTTGCACACTTGCCAGCTATTGGCTCAAATGTGTAGCTGGCATGCCAATTATTTTTTTTTACTGGCATATGTATTTCCGCCTTAATATTAAAAACGATTTTAAAGTGTTATAAAGCCATTTTATGTGCAAAAATTAAATGATGTGGATTTTGCTACTACTCAAATATGAATGAATTAACACATTCTATGCCAGATTTTTTTATAATAAAATAACTTTGAACATGTTAACCCTTAACGAAACAAGTTTTTTTTTTATATAATTGTAAGATGGTAACGGTTTTTAGGTAAGTGGGTTCTGTAGATTTGCAAAAAATCTCATTTTTTTTATAAAGGATCGATTTTTTTAGTGATTAGAGTTACCAATAAAACTATAAAAAAAGAAATTAAGCGTCAAGTGGGAATTAATTGCCCAATATTTAATTAAAGGTTAAGTATCTAATACAGGTTTATGAAGATGGTGTAAAAATCATCGATGTCGGATATGGCAACATTGAAATTTTGAGTGATTGTCTTAATTTTATTATATTTACAGCATAATTAATTTTAAATTGTTAAATGAATATGTTTGTGCATTGAGTTGTTATATTTTTAAAATACACGACAGTTTTTTTATAGATTATTTATCCAGATATATTTACCAATTTTCACATTTTCTTTATTAAAATAATTTTTGACCCTGCATTTATTATCAATGGCAACATTGCGCAGTAGCAAAATACCACAGATTATAACATTTAGCACAATATTGTTTCATCAAACGATGATTTTTGTTGAATTACACATTTATCAAATCGTTTCTTACGCGATAGCATTTCTTAGTACAAATTTTAAGTTCTTTACGTTAAAATCAATGCAGGAACTCATCATCATCGCCTACCTGAAATATAAAGATTTTGGAAAAATTAATAACTAATTGACTTTTAAGTCAATTACATCTGGATCAGCTTATTTAATTTTAGCGGCTTCATCCGCCTGAAATTATAAAAAAATTATTTCCTTGTTTATCTACATTTGTCAAATTATCAATAGCAAATGTCAAAATGACACGACATGATGACAAACCATGGCAATCTTGCTTCCTTGATGTTGGCAGAAACTTATGGTCTCTTTTCCACATTAGGGTTTTTATCCAAAATATTTACCCCCTAAGTTTAATGGTGTGAAAATATATAGCCTAAAGCTTGACGTAAGTGTAGGGCTTTTTATTAATAAAATAATTAATCTTAAATGTGCTGTAATTACTGACATCTTAGGCAACAAAGAAGTGTGTGTTTGCGCTTAATTATATTAGTATAGAGTATAGATAATGTCTAAAACTGACCTGCAAAAAGTATTCAAAATCGTTTCGATGGCAGTTACCTTCGGCTGAAAACGTGAACTTGTGGAAAGTTCCATCTTCACATATCACTGAAATTGACAAGAAGTGATTTACGTTATTTTTATATTTATTGCAATTTTATTACTAACTTATCATACAATATTAAGGCAAGAAGGTTATTTGTGCACATGTGATGTCAACGCCTAAGGTTATGTATGCACAAGTTTGGTTATATGTGCACATGTTAGTTTATGTGTAGATGTTATTTCATGTGCACATATTTATGTGCATGTGTTATTTTATGTGCACAGGTTTAATGTGCACGTATACATACCGACAGCGGTGCGGTCGTCGCTGAGTGCGCAGAGCGCGCGGCGCGCGGGCGCGGCGGCGCAGCAGAGATGGCGTGCGGGGCCGCGCGTGGCCCACACGTGCAGCGTGCCCTTGTCCGACACACAGCACACCAGCGACGCGTCCCCGTTCATACTTATACTATAACACATTTACACTTTTATAGTTTATTACCTGTTGCACGCGACTACGTCGGCGTGGAATTAAAAAAAATACTTGTAGTCTATGTGTTCTTTCTCTATATCTGTTTTTAGTTTATACTATTTGGTTAGTTTTGATCTGTGTGACAGTTGTATACTCTTTGATTACTACGTGGCGTGTGTTGCTGTGTGCCATATAATCTGTGGACTCATATTTTGCAATGAGAGTTACAAATTGAAGTTTCTGTAGATACATTTGTAATGAACACGCGAGCAACAACTAGTAAAGTATAATTGTGCATTCAAATCGACATTCTAGATGGATTAAGAGTTAAACACGCGTGTTATCTTACCAGTATACGTCAGCGTAGTCAGCGCCGCGTCGTAATTCATGCAGCATCAATTTGGTAGTTGTGTCCCAAAGTCTGATGATGGTGCCACGCCGCGAGGCGGTCGCAAGCCGCGCGCCGCTCGCCGCTACGCTCACACATGCTACCTCTGACTGATGGCAACTCACCACGGAAGGTGACCGCGATTGTGAACCCCGAACCGCGACAGACACATCCTATAAAAAGCGGACGCTACAGTCAGTACATTCCCATATAAATTAGCTATCTCCCAGTGAAAGTCCTATCAAAATTGAACAAGCCGTTTCAGAGATTATGCGGAACAAACGAGGACTCAGGAATCTCGAGAATACACCATGTTTGCGATTTTTTTTCTACATTGCATATGTAGCGAACTATGTATGTAGCGAACAAGAATATAGTTCACCTATTGTGCCTACTTTCATTTTAATTTCAGAACAGAGAAAAATAATATTTTCCTTTCCTTATTTATCCCCTCCTCTGTACCTACCCTTTCTATCATTTACTCATTAGAGAAAAATGGAAAGGAGAAAACATTAATAACAAAAGACGAACATTTATGCTATGCAAAGACAGTGTCTTCTATCTACCTACCCTTAATACTATGAAATATTTTAACTATAAGCACGTTATATTTAACATAAATCTATATGAGTGTGCCAAAAAAGCGGGAGTATCCTCACTTAGGTCTCTATCCCTATACGCTACACTTAAACTCCGCACAGACCTCATGCGATGTTCCAAATTTGAATAATACTATACCAATAGCTGCAGTGAGCCCTTGCGGTGCGCAGGCGCAGCGAGTATCTGCAACGCGTTGGGGTCGGTAGCGAGGGCGCAGACGGGGCGTGTGGGGGGCGCGGGCGGGGTGCGCAGCAACGCGACCCGCTGCAAGCTCGGCAGCGACAGCACTTGCACGCTGCATGATAACACCACAGCCACCCTACATGGATACATCAAATTCCCTTAATTGTCTCAATCCAACATTGCATGGTTAGTTTTGAATTCAACATCTCCTTTATCCTACTCCCTTAGGGCCAGTGATCGGGTTTTAGTCCTCCAGATAACGCTATCTTCCGTCATCTCAGTCACCACTCCCTTCTTGATCATATCACCTTTCACCCAATCCATCTATCTCTATTGGGAAGAATCGTAGTAACCAGGAAACGTTTCGTTATGAGTGTGGAGGCTTAGAAAGAGATGGATTGCGTGAAAGATGACATCAAGAAGGGAGTGACGACGGAGATGATGGAAGATAGATTATTCTGGAGGATGATGATCTACGCCGACTCTATGGGAGCAGGATGACTTGGAAATGATGATGATATGATGATGTTAACGTGTCACAACGTCGAGTATCCAATGCGATCATTACGATGTTACACAGTTGAGGAAGTTATTTTAACTACCGCCTCCTATTTCGTATTTAGAATGCAAATGAATTTTTTTTGCAAATTATTTTACGATTGTTAGACCTTTAAAATTTACATTACAATGGGCATCACGTAGTAGCTATATAAGAATCAATAGGACTTATTAACTACTAGCTTTTGCCCGCGACTTATGTATTCTTCCAGATTATATTCTAATCTGTGACAACTTTCATCGCGATCCGTTAAGCGGTATTAGAGAAAATAACAAAAATAAAAAACACTTTATTAATCAAGTCAGTTGCACAATAATCAATGGGGCTCTCCTTCCTGTGCTAGGTGGGGGCCTGTATTACAGGAGGCAGGGCCTTCTCTTAATCTAGGTACAGATTTATAATATATATGTTATCATATATGTACATACATCATCCATCCATACAAACTTTCGCATTTATTATGAACCTAATCTAATATGTCCTAATCTCACTGGGATAGACAAGGAAAGCAAATTAAATAGGAATGGACAGTTACTTCCAGTGATTTTTAACCCTTAGAATATTGTTGCCAAAAGTCTACAAAAAAGTATAGTTTTTATTGAAACCGAGATTTTTTAAATTATAATTTTTTTCCCTTAATCTGTGAATCAAAACCTATACTGAAATATTTATTTGACAATTGAATTTAATGCATTTAAGGGTTAAAAAGTTCGGTAATTTTTTTAATTGAAACGGACAATCAAATTTTTTATAAAATTAAAGACATTATTTGGTAAGAAATATAGATATTATTGAACTTTACATCTCCCAAGGTTTTAATATATCTAATACAAGGACGTATCTTATCATTAGTAACGAAGAACTAATGCGCATATTTTCACTACGTTATACATTTCCTAGTTATCGTTATTTTATATTTGAATACTAATCTATCTATACTAATGTTATAAAGAGGAAAGATTTTCGTATGTATTGAAATAACTCAAAAACTACTGGTCCGATTTCAAAAATTCTTTCACCAAGAAAACGCCATATTAACATTGGTAACACCGGGAGCGAAGTCGCACAAACAGCTAGCTTATGTAATTTACTAGCTGTTGCTCGTGACTTCGTCCGTGTGAAATCATACTAATATTATAAATGTGAAAGTTTAAATGGATGGATGGATGTTTGTTAGAGTTATGCCTAAACGGCTGAATGGATTTCGATTAAATTTGGTATAGATGTAGAGGATAGTCTGGAAGAACACATAGGCTTACTCACTTTTGTTTTTTTTAATTCCACGCGGACGGAGTCGCGGGCGAAAACTAGTAAAATAGCCTTTGTTACTCATAGATAAATTACTTTTTTAATGGTGAAAGAATTTTTAAAATCAACCCAATATTTTTTACGTGAATCAAGTACATACAAAAATAAAAAATCTTGCCACTTTATAATATTAGTATAGAAATATAGAAAACTAGCTGTTCGCGTGCGGCTTCATCCGCGTAAAATTATAAAAACTTTATTTTATTATTTACATTTGTGACATTCTCAATTGCAAATGTCAAATGCACAAATGACAACAATGACAATTTTGCTTCCTTGATATTGGCAGCAACTTATGGTCTCTTTCCCACATTAGGGTTTTTATAAATATTTACTCCCTAATTGTAAAGGCGTGAAAATGTATAACCTAAAGCTTGACGTAAGTGTAGGGCGTGTTATTAAAAAAGAATTATTCATAAATATGCTGTAATTGCTGACATCTTAGGCAACAAAGAAGTGTGTGTTTACGCTTTATTATATTAGTATAGAAGTATAGATTAGTCAAAACTCTTGTGCCGTATTATTTCATGTAGATGGCGGTAGTAAGCTAATCAAATTCGCGTTGACTTTATTTAATGAAAAATAAACCTTGGAAAATCAACTTGTGTTTACATTACGTATTCGTATTATTTTTATTTTATTCGCTTATATATATCAGTAAACTAAAATATACTTTAACCTCCTTGTAATAAAGTTGGTTTTTTCACAGACGTAAGTTAGTTATAAGCACCGACTTATAATGACTTTGTGAAGTAAATGTGTGAATAATTTAATAGAAAATCTTGTGCACGTAGTCTTGAACACATCGTTAAATATATATTGAAGTAATTTGATATATATTACGATGATAAATTTGATTGTCAGGTCTGCTAAGCCTTTCAAAAATGTTTCAACGAAGTTTTTTTTAATAAAATAATGTTTCCTTTGAGTAGAAACAAGTAGAAAATAAAATTCCATCTTGCATACGGAAGTATTGGCAAAAACAATTATCGTGTCACTGCGCCTCCGTGCATAATATAGACTATAAAAGCGAAGTCAACTATTTTTAATGAAAACGTAAATTGACGCGCATAAAATTTATTACTCTGTGATTTTCAACTATTAAATGCAATCAATAAAGTGCAAAAGTGACTGCAAAAACACAGCAAATAGAGTTTTTTTCAACATAACAGTTAAATTTACATGCAAACTGTATTCAAAATCGATAGCAATACGTGAAACAATAGCTTCCTTTTGTAATTCCGTGTCAGTCGGTTAAGGTCATTACAATCTTATCGAATAGTAGCGGTATTTGCTTTGTCCATATCTGTCTTATAAACATAGTTATATTAAAATAGACATTAGATAACTATCACAATTAACAACTCTTTCGAAGTACTTAATTATACCATTTTTAAGAGCGGGCGCACACCTTTGATTAAAATATCGCACAACTTGTGTGATTGTCGATTGTTTCGCAGCCGATTCAACTGTGTAGCACAACTAAAAATCGAGTAGTGTGCGCACCATATGAGCTCATAGGAATCAAAGCGAGACTAAATACTTTTGCGATAGTTTAGTCTAAAGCAAAATGTACTTTACTTCCGTACTTCACAAGACAAATATATGTTTTCTATAACTTTAAAATCCCGTAGTTTTAAACCTAATCGTGTTAAGAAAACCGTCTATTAGGAACATTACAAACATGTCCCATCAAAATATAAAAATCCTCCCAAGTCTCGCTTCTCCTACAAGTACGGTAGCCATTTTAGTTAGTGTCTATTATGAAGTGTTGGCAATGACACTGCGCCATCATTTTGAAAGAATATCTCCTATTATTAATTCCATTTCTATCTAAATCTAAGCAAATCTCTTGAGAAGTGCAGTGTAATTGACAAGGCTTCATAATAGACACTAACTAAAATTATAATACTAGGTTTTATTATGACATCTAACACATTTTTATAGGGAAGTGAAACGGCAGTCCTTTATCTATACTAATATTATAAAGCAGAAAGATTTGTATTTTTGTATGTATGTATTGAACTACTGGACCGATTTCAAAAAATTCTTTCACCATTTAAAAGCTATGTTATTAGTAACATAGGTTACGTTTTTTTTAATTCCACGCGGTAAAAGTCGCGAGCAACAGCTAGTTTTTTATATTTTTTTAGTTTCATTATACAGGCACATGTTCCTGTCTTTAGGCTATTAGCATATACTGGTTTGGTAGGTCGTTTAATCTATGCACGGTACTGTACGTACGGTATGGTACGTCTAGTGTACGATGTGTACTTACTTGTCCTTCCTCGCGCGTAGTGCTCGTATGGGGGACTTGAAGGTGACTTCAGCGCTGAACGCGCGGCGCTGGTCGTCGAGCAGCAGCAGGCAGCAGGGCCGGCGCGCGCGCACCACCAGCAGCCAGTTGGTGCGGAACACCATCTCGCAGAGTGACACCTCGCCGAGCTCCTCTTTGCCTGACACAATGTATAAAAACTCAGGTCCAACTTCGACTGTGTTTGTTCGATTTCCAATATTCGAATATCTAAACTGCTGGATTTGGAGCTTCTAAGGGATGATTAGGGTAGTCAATCACGCTGGCTTAGTGCGTATTGACACACATATATTTGAATTTTTTTGCCGATATGTGCAGGCACCACAATGTTTTCCTTCACCGTAAGAATGTAAGATAAAAGTAATTAGATAAATACATTGGTAAACGTCGGGGATCGATCCTGGACGTGTAAATTCTGGTCCGGTCAAGAGTTTAACACTACGTTACCGAGGCTCTACATTTATCTGACATTCTTACGGTGGAGGAAAATTACCTGAACATAATTGTGAAGATTTTCAAAGATTTGTGTAATACTAACGAGAAGGATCACTCAAATATACCATATATTATATTCACCTTATATAGTAAAAAATTAAAATTTGTCTATGGTAAATATAATTCGAGTGCGGATTACAAATTTAGATATTGATTGAGTTGTATTGTTGATCTATACTAATATAATAAAGTGTAAACACACACTTCTTTGTTGCCTAAGATGTCAGCAATTTCAGCATATTTTTGAATATTTTTTTTAATAAAAAGCCCTACACTTACGTCACGTTTTGGCTATATATTTTCACGCTATTAAAGTTAGAGGGTAAATAAATTGGATAAAAATCCTAATGCGGGAAAGAGACCGTAGGTTGCTGCCAACATCAAGGAAAAAAGATTGCCATGGTTTGTCATCACGTCATGTCATTTTGACATTTGCAATTGAGAATTTGACAAATTTAAACAATAAAATAACGTTTTCATAATTTCACGCGTATGAAGCCGCAAGGGAACAGCTAGTACTTTGTAAAAAAGTTAAAATACTTTCTAGAGTTACGATATAAATTAATTACATCGAGTTAAGTTACGATTAAGTATTGGAACTTATTAAGTTTAAGAGAGCGGCGAGACAGGGGCATTCACCTGACCGCGTGCAAACAAAGGTCGATCCCCTGTATCACATATGTTGTTTTTTTAGTTTGTGTAAAATGCATTAGTATGAATGCCTTATTTTATAGTAATTCCATATATTTATTTTGGGATATCGTTTTGATTATCTATATCAATGATAAAATTTAGGTATTTTATTTTGCAAGCAGCTTACCAATAACTGTATGCCTGGGTCAAAGAAAACTTTATCGTACGAGAAAGCAAAAAGGACGTTCACCCTATACATGACACACCTACCCAAAACATTACATTGTAAAGACTTTAAATAATACAAGAAATCCTTTGAATACTTTTGCATCTCCTTTGTTAAAAATTGTTTTCAATATTGCTCGGCTCCTAGCAGTCATAGCGTAATTATATATATCCTATAACCTTCCTGGATAAGTAGACTATCAAACACAAAAAGAATCAATCAAATCCAATGGAAAGTCTCTTAGATTTCCAGTTTCAAACAAAATACACTTTTTCACTCATTTCAGTATAATGTCATTCCATACAAACAATGAAATGAGTTGAAGAACATATTATAACAAAACACATAGTGAATATGTTACTGTGACAGTATATGAGTGATCTTAAGCGGGAAGCGAAATAAATTCTCTGACTATACTCACTGTAATGCGCCTTCTCAACAAGTGGGTCCACATTGTAAACGCGCAGGCCGGATGTTAGGCAGCAAGTGAAGCAGCCTGCATTAGACAAGCAACAAACAATTAATTATAAGAGTGAGCTTTAACTAACATCTTAAGCTTAAGTAAACTGGATTAAGGGCCTGACACAAAGCCAGTTGTTTTAGACATAGAGTGCGTTATAAGGAGGTTCCTTCTTCTGCAGCCCTGACTAGAAACTGCTGAGTACTTATCTATAAGTCAATAGCATATAAATGTGAATATTGTTCCTTCACTAACAGGGATACTATTCTTTAATTATGATTCAACAATGGTAGCCACCAGCAACAACATCTGTTCCATAAATCGGCTCATACAATACCATATAGAACACAGGCCCGAAGTTGAAGTCAATCCGCATTTCGCCTAAGTGGGCATGCCGCAGACCCAAATTTAGTCCAATTTAACACCCTTTTCTTATAAGGATGGGAAGGTGATGTAGATTTGTCAGAAGTGAGAACACATAGGAAGGGAAAATGTGCTTTTATTGTGGTATGCACAGACAAAGGATACTTTCCCTTGTCTATCAATTAAACATAGACAACACATCTGCTTTAACATAGGTCTATGGATATTAATGTTTTGCTATATCGGTTTGTTTGCTTCCCAGCTTATGAGGTAAACAAAATTATAATGAAACATTTGCAAATTTTTCAACACAGATAAACTTCATCAATCTAAAATACTATGAGTTTGCATTGTGAAAATAACTTGTACTAGAACATATAGTCTTCTTTCTCATACTGTTTGAATAAAGGGAGATAGCAATATTATCTGTGTACATGTATTTCGGTGAAAAATTACAATAAGAATGTACTTGTTAGCAAAAACAATTGATTACATCTTAGATTATTAACCTCTACCGATCAGAGATAAAGAAATTTTTAAGCCTGTTTTTAATCTTTGCCATATAATTAAATATATATTCATTGTGACTATAATTTTCTGATAGACTTTTGTTTAAATGGTAGTCGATATTGTAAGAAATTAAAACTTACACTATTATTTGTAGTGTGTTAGTAAGAGATTTAATATAAATATATTCTAATATTCACTGAAAATATGCAAAAAATATTTACTTATTAAAAAAATCAAGAAGCTAAAATAACACTTTGGAGTAGAACATCTGCACTATATTATAAATTATGGTCTTGTATAGTTATATCATTAAAAATTCCTACATAAAGATTTTTAAAACATATAATAAATAGAGAAAAATAACCAAGGTTTCTTTGTGTAACAATAGAAATAAGATTAATTAAACTATTTGTGGCACATATTTATTTAATTATTTTTATAAGTGTACTGAATAATGGCGCGATAATTTTATTGCGTATTAAATAACAATAACAATAGAGATGAAGCAACAGCCATCCATGAGAGAAAGCATGCAAACAATAGCAAGCTAGGTGGCAGAGTGAACGAAAACATTGCGTGGGTGTGCGCCTAAATATATAAACAACACGTGGAGTGGTGACGATCGAAAAGTGTGGCGGGTTGAAACTCAAACGGCACAGAATTGTACAAATATCCTTCATTAACTTTGATATCCATAGATACTGACGCTTAGGTCATCAAAATCATGAATAATACACCACGCTAACCACACGAGAACAAAGAACGCGGGTTGACGAACTAGGAAGTAACACAAACCTTGGTCCTGGCTAAACCCCAGGCTCGTTATACCGCTGCTCCTCCGACGCGCCATGTCTCTTCCAACGTGAATTTATCATAAACATTTAGTTGTTTTTTTATCAATTGTCTCAGTGGACATTTTCACACCGATAATTTAAATACGCACATTTGTTGTGTTACATGTTCCCAGTGTGGGATCCACAGCTGATTTGATGACTGATCTGATGACAGCAAAACATACCAATGTTGCCATGTAAATTGTACGTTTATAAACTTTTTAATTTATTACGCAGTTGTCAAACGTTAAATAAAAATATTAGTTTTGTAAAAATATTTTCTTTAATGCAAAAGAACGTCATCCGGATATATTTTAATATAGCAGTTTTATAAACTTTGTAAATGTTTGCCATATATTGGAATAAGAAAGTGAATGATACAAGCATTTACTGTTCATAAACGTATAAAATTAATTTTAGGATGTTACGGTCGTGAAATGTGATTTGTTCACTTTGCAAAAACTCGTGCACAATGATTTTAACATTTAAAATAATGTGACAAGGTATTTATTGTGCAGGTAATTTGCCAGATTCACACAAATACTGACTGCAACGCAAGCTACATAAATCAAAACAAACGACAAAAATTCAAAACTTCAAAATGTTTTTATCTTCTCTCTTTGAAGAAATTTTGTTACAGATCAAATTTTTGGCTTCAAAAGCAGTTCTAAATTATGTAGGGTGTCAAATTGCAAAAGTAGTAATAATAAATCTCAAAAATATTAAAGTGATATCATAAATATTGTAAGTAACGTATGTTATTTATGTAATTCTTTGGTATAATTTTAAACAAAACATTACAGTTTTAACTTATTTTTAGATTTGAAATGGATTCTTTCAACTCCACTACAAGTGCTGATTTTAACTGGCCATTTCCGAAACCTATAATAGGAAAGTGAGTTTCAACATTACAATAATAATAATAACTGTAAACTATGTTTATACTAGTATTAAAAAAAATAAATCTGGCTCTAGCAACATTTGCATGTAACTTAATCCAACGACAATTAAAAGATCACATTTCCAGGCCATGTGAGCCACCAACTCCTAATGCACCGCCGAGGAGTCGGCCTGCGCCAGTGGCGCCATATTGCCACTGCGACGCGCATTCGTACTCACCTCGAGTCGAGCAATATAAGCAACTGTTGGATAAAGAACAGAAATTATGTCAGGACTATGAACATCTAAGGCAGCAGGTATATTATAGGTTTTAATATGTTAGAGTAAAGTGAAAACTACGTACAGATTTGACCAGTGCCAACGCAGTTAGGCGACAGTCAGCAAATTACAGTCAAATAAGACTGTTAACCCCCCTCTACTCAAAGGATGCTAAAAGGGGGCGTCATTAAAATCTCGCCCACGGGGCTAGCAGCGCTAAAACTGGATTATACCTTGAATTAAACAATTTTGGTAATACAATAAATGTGTAAGACGTAAAATGGACTACATATTTTGTTAACAGCGCTTAAAATGTATTTGATGTTTTCAAAACGTTTGCCAAATAATCCGCGAATTGTAAACAGGATTTCAACGTTTGCGTGCTTGTTAAAATTGGATTTTCCTCTGTTTAATTGTAGATGGTGAGCGTGACTAATGATATACTAGACCATCCCTGCGATGACTTGGATAGCAAAATGGAGACAATGTATCAAGCAACTTATAAAAAAAGATGTAAGCTAGCGTTTTATATTTTAATCTTAATATTACTGCCGGTAATTCCACATGAACCAATAGCGACTTTTAGGAGAAAAAAATGTTCAAAGACTTCTTTTTTTAAATGATGTTTGTTTCTTACCAGCCTTTCCAGTCACGGATTACACAAAAGTAATGGCTGCCACACAATCGAACGCGCCCATTCCTATGGAGAGTCATAAACTAGGCATGCTCAGATGCTATAAAGATCCAACACATTTTACCGAGCCGCCTCCAACCGTCAGACCGACCATAGAGCCGCCAAGTCCCGTCCACACTGGAGTCGCACCAAAGACAATGAGAATCTGGTTCGGGGAATTCCCCGGCAGGACGGAATATATGGATGAGTTTAGTGCCACAGCTAAAGCCAATTGGCGATCCATGCAGAGGTACAAAGAGCCTTTGCCTTCAACTAGACGAAGAGCCGATGACAGATGTGTATAGTTTGTATTGTAACCATTGTACGTTCCATTTTTGTTATGGATATTTGTACATTGTTTTATCGAAATGCTTAAATCTGCACGGCTCTTTAACCTGCCAGATGTATTTATATTTTAATATTAAAATGGTCACTTACATCGTATTACAGAAATTTTAAGAGCCGTATCTTGGTCTCTATTGGTCTCTTTTTTAGCATTTTGGTGGCTTTATAACTTTTTTAATTTTTTTTCTCATATTGGAACTCTAAAATTAAAAAAAAATGCAACGCTATTAAAAAAATAGTAAAAAGAAAATCTTGCGCATTTAATATGTGCAATCATAAAAATAAGAAACAAATGTTTTTTAAATACCAATAAAATAGTAACACGTCACAACTATTAGCTTTGCATTTTTTAATGATTATAAATTCGTAAAAATTTGTTTATTTGTAACAAATATTTGTTGTTATTAAAGATTCAAATATGTTATTTTCAAGTAACAAAGAGTTAAATAAATGAATCATTTCTTTAAAGGGGAAGATAAAAATGAGTTTTATTTTGCGTCAAGTACATTTACTAAGCAAAAAAAAAGTAAAAACTACCAAAACACTTTGTCGTTTAAACAAAAATCGTTAACGATATGATTCAGGCAGTGAAATTTTGCTGTAACAAACTCGACAATAAATTTGAAAAATCTTATTAGTCTATTAGAAAATTTCTATCTATTTAATAATCTTAACTAAATAGTATGTATAATAAAAAAGGATGTCAAATTTGTTAGTTTGTATATATGAACACTTTAATTAAAATTATTAAAGTTTACAATTTACTCGTAGATTGTAACTTTGTCGTCGATCGTCGTCCTCTTTCGATAAGCATTTACATGATGGTACAAATGTAGAGAGCGACGGTAATGTCCTCCAAATGTAAAAGTAATGAAATTAAACAACAATTAACTATGTAGTTTATTTATTAGACTATCACTAAAATTAGATTTTATTATGTATCAACAACCCTTTTGTAGATGTCACCGTTCGTTTGTGAACTTAGACAATCTTAAATCGGTCTATCAATGTTGGAATTCGTCTGCAAGACTCAATTTTATGTCTTCCTATATTTCATCATCTTGTGATATTGAGTGATCTGAAAAATGTAGACCAAAGACTTGACACTAGATATTTTTCTTTTCCCTCGTATATTTAATGCTTTTTCTTTCTCCTTACAATCATAGGAAAAAATTGGTAAAAAATAGTGTTAGAATTGGACATCCGGCATTTCATTCATAGCAAAAAACAAAACGTTACTTCAAGCTTTTTGTCAGATCGTGGCATAGTAAATGAAATGAAACATTATTATAGCTTAAACTCCCACTGTTTATTAAATACTAGCTGGTACTCGCGACTTCGTCCACGTGGAA
>LD699928.1:1412751-1429161 GCA_003118335.3 Papilio memnon
AAAAATAGACTTACGGCGAATGTTTTCTTACATTGAATTAAAGCAATAAACGTACAACGCGCGTTTTTTCTCATTTCTAGGTCAAATAAGATTTATTTTTGTCATTATTGTTGTATATTTAGATTTGCTTGTTAAAAGCCATGATTAATTTTAGATTTAAATATTTAAAACTTTTTTGATACCTCTGGCTTTAAAAGTCAATCCTTAGCTTACGTATATTTTAAAACTATTAAAGTCAACAAACGAATCCTGTCACATCTGTCATCTATTCGGCCTTAACAAAATTATCAAGTATTTAATTTAATAATTATGAATTAAACATAAAAAAATATGATACTACAGCGTCTTTTCTTAGCAATACTCTGTGCTATAAACGCACCCAAAACTCAGCGGTGTACATTGAATTCTAGGATACATTTCGGCCAACCGTTACCAGTTATATTAAGAAATGGCCAACTGTTGGAACCAACTGATAATAATGGAAACGTAATCATACAATCCGGAGAAAGTATAATTCTAAGTTGTATAGATCAAGGCAATATTCGTAATTCGCATTCGATCCAAGGGAAAAATACAGCAATCATTAATTGCATCAATGACGACGTGTTTGGTAATGATGAATGGTTGAACTCTCCATCTAGATTTAGTGAATTCAAATGCGTTAGTCCACCTTCATACGTAAGCAATCGTACAAACCGTACTTGCTTTGAAGATAACGTAATCTACGAAGTAGGATACTACATTGATCATGTTTTCTATCCAGTTTACGAATCTTGCTTCAATGAATTGGAATTAAATGCTATTTACTCCAAATACACACAGAAGCCTTATAACGCAGTATACCAAACTAGAGTTGAAAGGCCATTTTTCATTGATAATAGCGTGTATGGATATATTCCTGTTAATTCGTTATTCTCACCAGCGGGACAGAAGAGCGCTGTTGCTCAACTTGTTGGTGACAGAATTAATACATATGTAAACAAAACAGAATTCCTGTCTAGAGGACATTTGGCTGCTAAAACTGATTTCGTTTTAGCATTTGGAGAACGTGCCACATTTCATTATGTGAACTGTGCTCCACAATGGGTCGGTTTCAACGGCGGTAATTGGAATACTTTGGAAGTAGATTTACGGAACCATATACATGAGGTAGGGTACAATACAGTTGTTTACACAGGTACTTTCGGTGTATCACAACTAATCAATCAATACGGAACAGCAGTCGAAGTATACCTTCACACTGATGTGAATAACAATCCAGTAATTCCGGTACCGAAATATTATTATAAAGTTGTGTATGAACCGATTAGTAAGCGTGGGATAGCGTTTGTGGGTATCAACAATCCTCATTATACAAAACAGGAGGCGCAGGATTTATTCTTCTGTCCAGATTTATGTAGAGGGAATAATGATTTCTCCTGGCTTACATGGCATCCGGATGTATCTACTGAAGGTTACACGTTTTGTTGTACGGTTGAAGATTTTCGAAGTACTGTACGTCATTTACCGAAGTTTGAAGTAATCGGTCTTTTATCTTGAAGTAAGAAATGTTCTAAAGAATTTATTGAAAGGTTTGTAGCCAAAATAAATGTTGGATTATGGCTCGATAAATGATTAGAATTTTCAAACAGTTTAGAAGATGAATGCAGGTTAAGTGTTATTGTTTTAGTTTCGTAGTTCTGCTTTCACGTGGGAAATTATAAGTGAATCTGTCATATTTATATTAAAGTACATCATAACATATTGTAAGTTGATATAATTAAGATTTTACGAAAACCAATTTTAATTTCAAGAATAAAATTTTGTACCTGAGACTAACATGTAGAAACGAGAATTTTTATTCTATTTCATTTCAATTTTTATTATTGAAGATATTTTTGGTCCCTGTTCAGTTATAATATACATCAATGCTGTTGAACTACTTTACTAAAAATATAAAATTATTCGCCCGCGTGGAAAAAAAATATAGCCTATGTTACTCACAGATAAATTACCTTTCTAACGGTGAAAGAACGGTTAAAATCGGCCCAGTAGTTTTTGAGTTATTTCAATACATACAAAAATACAAAAATACAAATCTTTCCTCTTTATAATATTAGTATAGATATAGACTAGCTTTTGCCGGCGACTTCGTCTTTGTGGAGTTATAAAAAAAATATTTCTTCCAGACTTCCATATCTGTGCCAATTTTCATCGAGCTCCATTAAATTGCCCGAGATAATGGTAACCAATCCATCCATCTATCCAAACCTTCTAATCTATCTTATTTATATAGAAGAAAGTCGAGGATAGTCTGGATGAACACATAGGCTACTCGCTTTAGTTTTTATTAATTCCACGCGGACGAAGTCGCGGGCGAAAGCTAGTTTATAATATAAGTAGGATAAATGAATAAGTTATAGAGTTTCTTGTAAATCTATTGTATTTGTTTTCGGGTGAATGTCCCCTCTGAGCGACATTATCGCATCTTCAAATGGACCCGACCTCGTGACCCGCGGAAACAAGTATATTATTACATACCAATTAGTTTCTATGTATATTATTTATCCTGTGTTTATTGTTTATCTTATACGCAGATAAAGGCTTCCCTTTTCCAACAAAAGGTGGAAAAGTGTCGCTTACAAACAAACATTAACAAATGTAATTCAACTGTTAAATAAATAATAAACATTACTATCGGTAGTCAAATCTTTAGTTCAAAGAGATGTGTTTCTTTTGATTTTTAATTACGAAATAATAGGTGTGTTTTTGAATAATCAATTATCGTAAAACAATAGGTGTTCGGTTTCTGTAAGCATATTAGCTTAAAGCTGAAATTTAAATTACGGTTAAGTTCCAATTAAGTTTTTACTTAAACCTTGATAATTGTTTCGTTAAAACACCTGTTTACAAAGATCTATACTAATATTCTAAAGAGGAAAGATTTGTATTTTTGTATTTTTATATGTATTGAAATAACTCAAAAACTACTGGGCTTTGATTCTGTGAGTAACATAGGCTATGTTTTACTATTATTTTTTATGATTTCACGCGGACGAAGACGCGGGCAACAGCTAGTTGTTTATATAGTAAGCGTATTGTGAGAAAATAATTGTAACGCGTACTTATAATCTTTGCAAAGTCTAGATATTACAGTCGGGTTAGTCGTTTTAATTAATTTGTTATCTATACTAATATACTAATTACTAATAATGTTATAAAGAGGAAAGATTTGTACTTTTGTATTTTTATATGTATTTGATTCACGCAAAAACTACTGGGCCGATTTAAAAAATACTCTCACCATTAGAAAGGTAATTTATCTGTGAGTAATATAGGCTATATGTTGTATTGTATTTTAATTTCACGCGGGCGAAGTCGCGAGCAACAGCTAGTATGTTTATAAAGTTTGTTAACGTAGTTTAATTTTATTTCTATAGGATGTTTTATATTTATTTATCCAAATTCCATTGTATACGTAAATTTCACAAAACTACTTTTAACCGTCTCTGTGTTTAAAGTTTTACAAGAGATTAGGCAGTTTCACGGTTAAGCTCAATTGTGCGTTCGCGTAATGTTTAATGATATAATCAATTACGTAATGACTTATGCATAAATGTACGTTATAGCTAATGATGCTCATTAGTGAATCAGATGTTATGGTTTAGTTACACGCGGATGGATTGTCTTCTCCCGACATTTATAAACTAACCGTCGCAGAAGGACATCATTTTGTTATTGCTTGTTGCCTCATTACACAAATGTGATATCAGAAATGAATCTGCTAGTGGTAAGTGATGTTGTCAATTCAATTTTTCCATTTCTTCACTCAAATTTATTTAAAAAAAAATTATTTATTTAGAATTGTGATTGATATTTTCATTTACTTTCCGGAGAGCACGAGTGAAAGTTGTGTTCGAGTTTTAATTATTTATTATATTAATTTAAATAATGTACGAAAAGGTGGCAATATTTTGTCGAGTTGTACAATTATTATTGATATGTGAAAGTGATAAAAAGCAGACCCCAGGGCATGATAAAGTACGTTCCTTGTTACGAGAAGCTTAATTAAATAGGCGTGATGAAATTTAATTTTCTGAAACCTTAATAATCTACAATTTTTTAATCTTTGTCGTAATAAAGTTTGGACTTCTTATCGATGGTTCGGATCCAAAGCCGTGATTTACGTTTTTTAAAATTCGGATTCCATTTTCAAATTGTTGTTTCGAATTTTAATTTCTCATTTTGCTAATTACTTTTTACTTTTTTCGAGACCGTGTTTATGAGTTTTCAACTATTTAGTTAATTTGTAAGCATTGTTGTATTATTATAATAGCTTTGTCTACATTTTTTTATATTGTCCTGTATTTCTTTTTTCTTATCCATTGTTTATAAGTGAGTAGAGATTAATTTATTAATTGTAGAGTCATTTATTAATTAATCATTGATTGTCATTGAACTTCAACTTTACATAAAGAATACGATATATTTGTAAAATAACGTCAATGAAAACGATCTTTTAATTCTTCTAAGAAATAAAACAGAAATAAAACTTTCTCCCCACTAGTCTTCTTCCTAGTCGAAATTAAAACTATTTAAAGAACATACTATATTTACAGTAATACAAATAACTATTTCTTTAATAAAAGTTGCCTTGTTCTGTTATTAAGTAATTTTATGTTACAGATATTAATAGTGATGTCTCTGAGTGAGTCGATAACATCGACGGATGGCATAAAACCTACACGGCCAAAGATAATTGACTTTAAAATACAACGGGATCCTGGTCTATTAGAATACAACTCTTATTTCTTTGCTAAAGATCCAGAATTAACTACAACTACAGAGAAACGTGTCGTATCCTTACTAGGACGGAAAGTTAAAAGTAGAGATACCCATTTTGAAATGTATCCAACGAAGAAATTTAGAACTCTCCCTTACGAATCGACGAATAAAGTAGTAAGAGAAATACATCTAAGACATGCAAGCAATCGACGCGCTATTGTACAGTTTAAAGGGTATACATCAGTACCACAAAGTGAGAAATTCATTATCCGAAGAAACGCCTGCCATCACAACGAAATGTTAAAACAACGAGACTTGGTACAGAATTATATTAAAAATAATGATTTCGCTGATGACGTTGAAATCAATACTGATATACCTATAGATACACCAGCTGAGATAAAATTATTCCTACCTAAGAATAGAAAACATATAAATACACAAAACTTTTACAGTCACAAGACAAATTTAATAGACAGACCTATTTATTTCAATCCAAATCCTCGCGGAGATAATTCCGCTGAGACAGAAGATCAGAAAGAATTTATCTTTGTTAAGATACCTCGTATCGATTACGAAAATGTCGATGACAAAAAGAGTAAGAAAACAATCAAAAAAAGTATCTTTAAACATTACAGGTTATTCAAAAGGTATGTATTTTGTAACTTGTCTGTAATAAAAAATTGTTTTTAATTTTGTTTTAACCGATAATTGTATATCTTGTCTATAGGCGTATCTAAAGACTTTGAGAAGTTACGGGGCAAAGATGGCTACGCTTTGTGGTCTGCTGTTGGTATGCATTATTGAGTCATCATATACTCTTAATATGTTCCTGTTTGATTCTACTGTTCCTCTTTTTATTAGTTCTGTTCTTTTGGGTGTTACTACTCTTTGTCTAGTTTTTTATCTACAAGTTCATGGAGGTCGGCACAGTCGCTGCTCTTCCAATCTCTATCAGCCGTCATATCTGAATCCACTTCCTTCTTAAGCATATCCTCTTTCCCATCCATACTTTCTTCGGTCTTCTACCTTTGTAGCCAACATTTAATTTTTAGATTATTAGTTTTAGATCTACAGATTAAGGTTATTCTTGGTGGTACAGAAGTAACTCAAAACCATTTCGGGTATTACATTGTTTGCTAAATCTGATCGGAACTTATTTTATTTATCACTTGTTTTTTCTTGCAGTTCTTTTATTGTATTATTACAGTTAATATTGATTCTCGAGTTTTTTTTCACAGTGGTAGAGCCCGCTTTAACATCTTAGCACTAATGGGTCGGCTCGCTCGGTGCAATACCATGACCACACAGAAGACAGGCGTGAAGTAGAAGCAATTCCGCGTTTCGTCTCATGAGTGTGGTGCCGGAGGCCCAACTTTAGTCCCTTTCCCGTTCCACCCTTTTCTTATAAGGAAAGGGTTGGATGGGAAAGTGGACTTGACGGTGGAGAAGACGCATAGGAAGGGGAAATATCCTCCTTATGTGCGTCTCCTCCTCCGTCGATTTAAGGTAGGCAACGCATCTGCAATTGCGGATGTCTATGGGCAGCGGTCGCTTCGCCATTTCGGCGGATTTAGGTGGCCGCTTGCACGTTTGCCACCTTATATGATAAAAAAAAATTCAGAGTCTTATTTTCTTTTGGGTCTTGTGGGTCCTTCCGTGTCGACTGTTGTATTTATTTTGGTGTAATTTTATTTCACTATTCAAATACTGCACTTACTAATTCCGGTAAAGGCTAGTTCCATATGGCACGGTCTAGTTACACCTTCTAAGTCCAAAGTGAATTCTTTGTTATGTCAATATGTCTTGTTACAGAAATGTTATCGAAGAAGAACATCAAGCGACAACAGCAACAAGCTTCAAGCCATCCCTCGATTCTGAACTAACGAGTAGTATAGTTTTCAATAATATTAACACCTAACAAATTATCCCAGATTGCTCAATAACTTAGAATTATGTATTTTAACTATTGTAATAAATAAAATATCTTTTTAGATAAAAGTTGTTTATTGTGTTCTCTACAAAAACTTACAATTAAACGCAACTACAATGTACATCCTTATCCTAAATATAAGTAATGGCAAAATAATTCTCCACTAACTTCACACGATAGCTTACTCTGTCCCAAACGAAATACTAAACATACAAACGTCATTTCAGAAATAGTTACATGCAATTTTCATTAAAAACATTAATTTTTACGGTGTAAATTGAGGTAGATTTCACCTGTAAGTAAAGCAAGTTGAGAATTTATCGCTTACACCAGTAAAAACTAGCAGGCTGTCAATATAAGACGCGGATATACGAAAGCGTACCCGTGACCCAGCCACAGGCGTACTTCCTTCTGTACCGCTGGGTTTTTAGTGGGTATTCCGGTCATTATACCATCTTCTTGGCCGGCGAATCCCACATACCTCTCCCTGGTTACCAGGGGGGGGGATGCGTAAAGGCATCCCAGTGAGAAAAAAAAGGCTGTCAATTTAAAAAAAAACAAAGATCCTTGTAGGTAGACTGCAATATATAAATACAACATAGTGAGATGTACCATACGTTAACAAGATTGAAGTTTCTATATGGAACAGAGTGTCTATAACACTAATGAGAATAAAATATAAATAAATTGTAACCTAAAGGTAAAATAGAGAGAACAGTATCTTTTTAACCGATTTCTTTGTTAAAGATTCTTTTAAAGATGATGGACAATCACACAAAACTTGAAAAAAGGGATCTTACAAAATACAATCACGCTAGTAACCCAAAAAGGCAGACAAAGGACCTCTAGTTAGCGCTTCAACCCAAGTCAAAAATGTATGGAACTGACAATAATTTTCCAAAAGTTATGTGTTTGACGTATTTATACTAGTAATATCGCTAATCGAAAGTCGCTTTGTCTAGACAGTAGATCCATATATCATACTAATAATATAAATGCGAGAGTTTAGATGGAAGTTTGTTGAAGTTTGTAGCCTAAACGGTTGAATGGATTTCTATGAAATTTGCTATAGATGTAGAGGATAGTCTGGAAGAACTCATAGGGTACTCGCTTTTGATTTTTTTAATCCCACGCGGACGGAGTCGCAGGCGAAAGCTAGTTTAAAATAAATTACAAATACATTGATTTTACAATACGAATGATTCTTTTCATATTAAGGAAGACATATCTATAAAAAAGGTTGACATTTACACTCCTAACAATATCGGCGGGAATACAAAATAATTTTAATATACTTTCATTAAATGAATTGTGATCGTCCATCTCTCAATAAAAATTCCGATTGTTTATTGTTTAATAAAATATTCAATTGACAATTTACACTGTTAATATTAAAATTCATAAAATAGACTCGTACATACGGATTTATATTATTCAATATCAAATAGCGATTTTTAATTTTATATTTTCATTCAAAGAGACTACTAAAATGCTCTTATTTTAGTTTATAAATTAACGTTCACGTAAAAAGAGTTTTAATAGATCTATTAACATATTTTATTATTTACAGTGTAAAAGTTAAAACAGATGGATATATTATTG
Source organism: Papilio memnon (assembly GCA_003118335.3). Classification (NCBI taxonomy): domain Eukaryota; kingdom Metazoa; phylum Arthropoda; class Insecta; order Lepidoptera; family Papilionidae; genus Papilio; species Papilio memnon. The sequence continues at coordinate 1,421,051 of LD699928.1, forward strand.
GATTGTACTTGTAAATCTTGACGATTTTGACTCAAAGTTGTATTACGCGTGTCCGCTAGAGGGCGTTATTTCTTAGTCAGTCTAAAGATGTCGTTCAGCGGCGAGTACGTCGTCCGCGAGGGGATGGCGTTGTACCCGAACGACGGCTGCGCGTCCGCGCGGAGTATCACAACGCCTGCGGAAATATTATACTTAATATACAATCCAATTTGTAGCTATTTAAAATAATCAGGCGCATTAGAAAAAAAATTCAAGAAATGCCGCTTTATCTGATCTAGAAATAATCGTTAATTACCTGACGGGTTCACCTTCACCTTGATCTTGGTCTGCGGGGACAGCACGCCGTAGTCCACATCCTCGTACAAGTCCTGGTTACAAAATTATATCAGAAATCAATTAGTATTAATGTAGCAAATAGCAAACCTTCTCCTTCCTCATGAAGTTATTGTAGGTCAAATTACTTATTTCATTAATTTTTCAGTCCCCAGTTGTGTTCTAGTTCTAAGAGGGATAGATGGATTGCGTGAAAGGTGAAATGATCAAGAAGGGAGGGATGTGAGATGACGGATGATATAATAGAATTATTAGGAGGACGAAAACCCTACCGAAGTAGGATAAGGTAGGGGAGATGAAATTCTTATTCTAGATCTAGTACATGAAATGCAAGCTTCATCTGTACTAATACTTGTACTTGTACATTATAAAGTGGAAAGATTTGTATTTTTGGTGTTTTGTATGTATCGAAATAACTCAAAACGACTACTACTGCCTATATTTTTAATGATGCAAGCGAAGTCGCGAGCTACAGCTAGTCTTATGTGTGTTACCTCAAGCCTGTAGCCCGCGGGGTTGTTAAGGCCGAGCTCGCGCAGAGTGACGGCGACGTCCGAGGGCGTGCCGTCCGTGCGCCGGTTGAGGAAGGCCACCGCGTACGAGTAGTGCTGGCCCTGGATGGGGACTATCGGACGAGACCAGATCTCGATACCACGGTGCTGAGAAAGTATTACATACAGAAATTGATATATATTCAACAGACCCATAATACTTCGACGAATGCGATCTGAATGACCATATTCTACAAAACCTGTCATAAAGAATCAGAATGAAGCAATCAAGAACAAAGTCACGTACAAAAACAGGAACATACAAAGAAACTTTTGCATCTAGGCAACAGAGAACCAGTGGCTCAGGGTTAAGCTATTATAAGCAAGATCCAGGATTCGAATCCTACCATCTAAATAGGCTTTACAATTTTCCAATTCCATATTATTGTTGATGCGACATCGAAGAAAGAAAGTGTGAAATTAACCCTCACTGAGCCAGCATTTGACTATGATCTAGTTACGCTTAATTTGAAGTAAGCAACAAGCCCCTCAAGAGGGCGTACAGTGAGCTGATGAATTAAGAAACTATTGGTACCTTGTATATCCTCCTGCCCTGAATACCGAGCGGGTCCTGGTCTACATCTATGATCTTCCTGTTCTGTAAGATGGCTTTGTACTCAGGTCTGATGGTGCGCAGGTCCACGCTCATGAGGAGCGGCGCGGCGAGGATCGCCCAGATCGCGAACTGAGTTTTACTCTGCTCGTACGATAGACCGAAGTTTCCTATGATCAGCTGCGAAATAAAATGGATATTTAATGGTCATTTAAGTTAATGGTTTTTTTGGTTAATAGATCTAAATCTTTAAGATACACTGCCGTTTAGAAAAAAAAATAGTTATGTGAAACTTTACTCTCTTAATCCCTTCTTTAGAGTGACTGAAGAGTCTCTGGAAGTGCAAAGGCCAGGGTACTGTATATACAAGTATTTGTACATTTTTATTGTTGTAAAATCATCATAATTTGATACGTTCCATTCATTTGGTTTCTGTACAGATATAAGAGTAATGTTACCATGTCAGGGTCGTTCCAGTGTCCGGGGCCGGCGTTTGGCACGATCACATCCTGGTGGTTTCCGTAGTAGTCTATGATAGACTCGACGGACGCCCACGAGTCTTGTATGTCGTCAAAATTACGCCACAGGTTGCAGTGCTCGATTATCGACGTGAAGTTAGGCTGAGAATTAAAACTCACATTTTATTACTAAAGGATTAACATTTATCAAAAGTACTAGATGGCGCTGTTATTTAGAAAGGATCACTTGATGGTGTCAAAAAGAACTACTAGATGGCGTTATTATCAGTTTTTCCCGCTTGACTTTTAAAAGCTATAGAACAATAGTGGGCGTTTAAATGACGGAGTATGACCTGACCTGTATCCCGGCGTATATCTGGTAGACAGGCCAGCTGCAGGAGTAGACCATCTGTCGGCCGGTGAGATTAAGTTCGCGGCCGAACGCGGGATAGCCGTGATCCATGTCCGCGGGCAGCGCGTAACATCCATCTAACTTCACGTAGTCTACGTCCCACGCTGCGAACGTCGCCGCATCTGAACATATTAACATTATAGACTTTTAGAACCCACACTAGTATCCAATTTCTGACAGTTAACCTATCTAGTTATAATCATTATTTTTGTTTGTAAAATATCTGTAATTAGAGTCGTCAATCCTCAGGGCTTATTTGTTACAAATGTCATAGTTTTAATTTTAACATCGGAAATTGGACAAAAATACCAAATTCTAAAATAAATTGTTCTATTATACAATACCAAATATGAAATACGAAAAAAAAAAACAACACGCTTTCAATATAGTTACATACTTTTTACGCAGTCAATTACATTAATAATGAGATCTTTATTTTTAAATAGCTTTCTACCGCGTGGGATTAAAAAAAAGAAGTCTATGTGTTTTTCCGGATTATCCTCCTCATCTATGCCAAATTTCATCAAGATCCATTCAGTAGTTTACAAAAAAACATACATCCATCTAAACTTTCGCATTTACAATAGTAAGAAGTAAGACAAGTAAGAACAAATATTACAGCAACATAACATAATCTATATTTTGCGCAATCCCCATTGAATAACGTAACGTTAAACATATTCTTAAATTGAAACTGTCCATTACATATTCGTGCAGCATAAAAAGCAATTACAGTCCATTATTGACATTCATCGTACGACCGTCACGGAAACTGGATCAATTGCTACCCATCATACTAGTTACGTAATTCTCACGTGTAAGAGCGGGCGCTTTGACTAAACTATCGCACAACCCATGTGCGATTGTCGATTGTTTCACTTTAAATTCAACTGTTTTGTTGCAACTAAAAATCGAATCGCGCGCATATAAGCTCATAGGAATCAAAGCGAGACTAAACAGTTGTGCGATAGTTTAGTCAAAGTTGTGCGCGCTCTAAGCATTAAAAAGTTGCCTCCAACGTCATTCGTTAAACCGTTTTGGACACACGTAGTAAAACATTTATCAATTCAACAAGAAAATCCATCAAAACTGTCGTATTTATACGTATGAAGTATCTTGTTACCAAAAGTTCTACAGGTACAAGGTACAAGGTAACCCCTTAGTGACCATTACCACTCTGAGTGTGGCAGTTAACATATCGACTTTATGGATCATAATTATAGTAAACAATTCGACTACGAAATTAACTGATGAGCAATCGTGTTAACGATACTTCCTCATGTCTATTTGTTATTCTAATACTTTATATTCACGCTATTTCCGTTTTTAGGTTAACTGAACCACGGAAAATATTATCGTAACATATTACGTTGACATTTTATATGTTCAATAAGTTTTAATTGATATTATGCAAGCAGTATTAAATAATATACATGTTATATTTTACTAATATTATAAATGCGAAAGTTTAGATGGATGGATGTTTGTTAGAGTTTGTAGCCTAAACGGCTGAACGGATCTTGATGAAATTTGGTATAGATGTAGAGGATAGTCTGGAAGAACACATAGGCTACTCACTTTTTTTTTTTAATTCCACGCGGACAGAGTCTTGGCAAAAGCTAGTAATATATAATCATTAAATTTCATGATATCGATTTGCATTACAATTTGGGGTCGTGGGTTAGTTATTTAATACTAAAGAACGGTCCCGGCTTCACCCGGATAGGACAGGCTATCCTAAATTAAAGGCAATTTTAGCACACAGGTTCAGTAATCCAAGAAAAAAATTGAAAATCATACTGATATAAATGCCAAACATTGGATGGATGGATGTTTATTACTATGTATCTATAGAACAAACAGATCTCACTGAAAATTGGCATTGATCGCAAAGAACACATAGAACATTATTTTTTGATTTCGGGCAGATGGGTTCACGGATAACAGCTAATAACAATTTTTTACCTCCGGCAAGATGGCCGACAACGCCCGGATAGCCGGCGCATGTGAAGTTGCCGTAGTCTTCGTATATCCCGAACTTTAAACCTTTACTGTGAACCTGAAACAATTTTACAATCAAATATAAATATTTACATAACGACTGTAATAATCGAACGAAAAAGTTTATTGAGTTAGTTACTAAAACATAAGAATTATGTAGTCGACTTTATTTAAGAGCCATAAACTGTAATATACTCAGATTAAGTTAAATATCGTAGATAAATACATCCTGTTATCATATTTATACCATATCTATATCACCTTGTTACTCTTATTACCTTGTTATACGGTTGTCCAATTTTTGCTGGTAATTGCAAAAAAATTGTACGATTCTTTTGTCAGTTCGTAAAATTATTACACCTAAAATTATGATTACTAGTTATTACATGCTAAAAACGTCTCCGGTTACCGAGGGCAAATAGTTTACGTTATTTGAAAATTAGAGTACCCTTTGAAAAAACGATACAAAAACCGGTAATTGTCCGGGGCAAGCCCGAAATCATAGATTAAGTAACGTCAAACGAATTCAAATCTATGAGAACAAAGAGTATGCGATTGTCTATTGTTTGATAACCGGTTTTTGCAAAGCGTAATAGATTAAAAATCTGATTGTTATCTGTGATTACAGTAATGTTATAAACTAGGGCTGCTAAGTTACGTGTGAAGACGTAAGGTGACATAATTCAAAGGTATTGCACAAAACCGTGTTACCCTAACATGGTAGGTGAAGACAGAATCAAATTATAAGTAGTGTTTTATCTTCGATTCAATAGACACGATACTTTAAAGAAATCTACCATCTGTATATGTTTTCGTTTGATCAACGTGATGAATATTTTTAATAACCTTGGTAAGTTTTCGTTAATTTTCATAATTTTGTGGTAACATTTTCAATTGTGTGAAGTCAACCAACCCGCACTTGGCCAGCGTGGTTGACTATGGCCTAGTCACCCCTAACTTAGGGTAGGCTCCAAGCCCCTCGGTGGGGACGTACAGTGAGCTGGTGATGATGATGATGATTTTCAAAAAATTCGCAACAAATATTTGGCAGCCCTAAATGCGGCACGAGTCGCTCCCATTTCTTGGTCCAAGGTTATGAATTTCGTAAGCCAGAGAATAAAACTGTACTCGTGTGTATTTTAATACTCATTCAGAATACGATTATCTAAGTTTTATATCAAAGTAATTTATCAATCTTACTAATATTATAAATGCGAAAATTTAGATGGATGGATAGTTTGTGAGAGTTTGTAGCCCAAACGTCTGAACGGATTTCTATGGTAAAGATTGTAGAGCATAGAAGAACACATTGGCTACTTGCTTTTGTTTTTTAAATTCCACGCGAATCCGCGGTCGAAAGCTAGTTTATCCATACAATCGACAGCGTTGTTAATTTACAACATCGATATTTATCATTAAAACTTCCTTCCTTACTTTCTTTGAGGAAATTTTACATCCAGTCTCAAGACAGGTTGGTCACATCATTACTATCAACACTACACAATCATTAGATCTTAAATTAAGGGTATTTACACACTAGCGAAATGTAAGTCACGTTTATATTTTCTACAAGAAAGCAACTGTTTTTCAGCGTACAATTTTATCGATACTAAGGAATTTTTCCATCGAATCTAAACTGCAAAAATAACGTTTTGCAATTCAACGATTCGCTCGTCGACGACATATTTACGTAACACAGTAATTGCTGACTTATTACAAGCAAGTGGGACATTGAAAAACAACTGACGTATTCCTTCATTATTGATGAACGTTAATAGCGCTAGTTTCGCGCGGCGACGTGGGAAAACTAGTTACCGCAGCGCCATTTTGAAATCAAAATACATTTGACATTAAAACCATGTTAATGGCTTCCTTGCTTTTCTCTATAGACAGGGCTTAAAGATTATAACTAGAATAGGCCACAAATCGTTTGTTAATTCTAATGCAAGTGTGCAAAGATATAAGTTAATGACTGAGGTTCTTTTATCACGGTCATAGAATTTATAAAAACTACATACACATAGAAAACTACAGAAAAAGTAAGTTTTTTGATATTGTTTTGTTTCCCTGATGTTTAACGGGACAGATAAGTTTTATCAGTCTGTAGTCATTCAGTAATATAGCCTTAATTTCTATTTATTATTATTTCTGTAATGTTTTGTACAACCCTATTGCGAATAAAACTGAATGCAAGTCCTTCGTAATCCTTGCCGTATTGACGACTTCCGGCGAACGCAACTTGTTGCAACAGCCGAAACACATTCCCAGACCGTTAAGCGATTTAATATTATTTGCACATGAATATTTACGTTCAATATTTACGTTTTAACATCCGTCGATAATCCTAATCACATTAACGATCTTAAACTAGCATTTACATATTAAACTTTATGTTAATTTAGCGACTTCATCCGCGCGAAATTTTCTTTTGAAATTAATTTTATTTTAGTAATAAATGTAGCCTATGTTACATGTAATAACGTAGCTTTCTGATAGCAAAAGTATTTTTGAAATCGGTCCAATTAATTACATATAAAATTACGACTCTTTTCTCTTTATAATATTAGTACAGAGACTTGGAAAATTAGACTTGACATTTCTTTCGTAAAATTCTCGGCCCTTTTATAAAATAATAGCAAACATTCTTTAACAGTCTTTAATATCAATTACACATGAGAAACATAAAGCTGCCACCACAATAGGGCGTTTCGCGATCTGTCGCAAACAGCAAGGCGAACGCGTGGGAACCGCACCCGACACTGCCCGCGAAGGTCGACCGAGATATAGATACGGGCTGTCAGTCCGTATTGTTGTTTGTTTATTGTTGAATAGTTCACATGAAGGGCCCTAGTGTGTCGACACCATTACAAACGAGATCGCAATTCTTTTATACGAGGATTGCTTGAAAATGTAATTGAAGCGGTCTTTGATATACAAGTCCGTGGTGTCTGAGAGCGTGCCTACCTGAAACTAAACTATCTCACAACTGTTTAGACTCCCTTTGATTCCTATGAGCTTATATAGAGGTATACACTACTCGATTTTTAGTTGTGCAACTAAACAGTTGAAGTGGCTGCGAAACAATTGACAATCGCACAACAGTTGTTCGACAGTTTACTTAAAGATGTGCGCCCGCTGTAAACTTTTATTATCTAGTACTAAATCTACTGTATCATACAGCATAAGTAAAAAATAGTTTGTAGACCAAGTTACATAGATACAGTTTCGCGCTGTAAGTATTAAATATTAAATATTTAAGTATTAAATACGATTATGCCAGCTTGTTTCCTATTCACTAAGAGCACTATGGGATTGGCATATTTTTAAAGAAACAAAACCCCCCTCTTCCTTATAAATAAAGTATGAAATAGCTGGCTGCAATAAACCTAGTTTTCTATTGTTTTGTTTCGGTTGTTTTGCTTTCTTAGTGCTAGGGGCCTTAAGGTGCATACTGACGTTACACGGTGTAATATAACATGTTACATGGCGAGTATTCATGCAGTACGTAGTGTTGGAACAGCGATCAACGAGCCGCTCGATGCGAACACCTCGGTTAACATAACGATATAAATATTACTTAATTTATTATTCCGACGTGTCGAATATTATTAGAGGCCTTAACATAACGATTTATTTTAAAAACCTTATATTAAGGTCATATATCTAATATAATTTGCAACGGCTTTAATTCGTACAGGATATTGTTTTAGAGCTAGAGGAAGTTGTTTTGTAATGATAGATTATGCATCCGGTATATTTCTAAATCGATTAGTCGTGGAAGCTATAATACTTCTCAAAACTCA
>LD699928.1:1501579-1517213 GCA_003118335.3 Papilio memnon
GACAGTAAACAATTAAATAAAGTTTTTATTATTTCACGCGGATGAAGCCGCACGGGAACAGCTAGTTTTATAATAAAAGTCAATATAAAAACCGTTTTTCTCCAATACCCATGCCTTTTCAATACACCGGAAATGAGATCGATAACACGTCTTTAACTGTGGAAGGGTAGACCGGTAGCGGTAGACCTAGAAAGAGATGGATGGATTGTGAAAGGTGACATGATCAAGAAGGGAGTGATGACTGAGATGACGTATGATAGAGTTATGTGGAGGACAAAAAACTGTTGCGCCGACCCTACGGGAGTAGGATAAGGAGTGTTTAGTTTGTATTAATTTGTTTCATTCCACCGCTGTTTTCATAAGTTGCCAAGAGATGGCGCTAATAGTATTTAACATCGCGCTTGAGATGCGTTTTCGAAAAGAGGCATCCCATGCGGTCGAATAATTCGGTTAAAGTACAGAAGTACAGTAGTATCAGAAATATGAAGTATTAAAGTATAAAGTAAAAAGTATAGTTTTACAATGTCAAAGTGTTAGTTTGTTAATATGTGTTAAAAGTGAATAAAGTGATCTGTGAATACTGGCGAATTTGGTGTATTATTGAGTGAATCCCTTGTGATAAGTTAATAAATTGTACAAGGAGGGAGATGAAGAACACTTCTTTAACTGTGTAAAATTCGAGCATAATTCCATGCTAGAAAAATCTTATAGGTTAAGTATAAAATACGTGACTAAACTACCTTAAAATAGCAATAGAATAGATTACATTCGACTATCTCAAATGAATTTCAATGCAGTTCCAAATACCGTTGCAAAGCGGAGTACGTAAATTTACCAGTCGCAGCACTGTAGGCACGTTTGCGTACGAAATTTATTGCCTTAGGAACTGCTAGGTGATAGGTAAGTACTGTTACTCGAATTCTCAGTGAAGATTGTTATGCATAGCCATATAAGATTTTAAGTATTAACGTTTGGCGTGCGCACACCTGAAGCTAAACTATCGCACAACTGTTTGATTCCTATGAGCTTATATGGAGATAACACTACTCGATTTTTAGTTGTGCAACTAAATAGTTCAATTTGCTGTGAAACAATCGACAATCGACAATGTGCACCCACTCTAAATAAGATTTTAATCATCATGCTTTTATAATATATGGGATTCCCCTATTTTTTTCTGCTCTTAAATTAATAGACAGGGCTGGCGTTAGGGTAGGACAGTTGGGCCAAAGCCCGGGGCTAGACAGAAAGGGGCACCACAGGTCCGTAAATTATACAGTCTCACATACTGTTGTTTAACCCTCTCCCCACCAAAGCACGATAGAAACCTCGTCCAGGGCACTAGTAGCGCTAAAACCAGTTCTGTTAGTAAATCTATTCGAACAACTTTAAACAAATTCAAATTAATATATATATCGGTTGTTTCTATTATTTATTTGACGAAATTTGCAACTATGCATGTATATAGAAAGTACATTTATAGGCTACCCGGGCCGGGAGTGGCGGGTCCGCGCGGGTCAGTGGGTCGCCACGTGCGCGGATAATGCCCTTTGTCCCGGTTCCCGCACTCTGTACGAAATATCCCAACCCGCGTATGAACATTAAGCTTATGTTTTTAAATTACTTGTTCTTAAAACTATAACTGAATGTGTCTTTTCTAACTTGATAATGTTAAGAAATCGGTATCGTGCCGGAGTAGCGGCACAACACTATTATAAGATCATTGGCATACACGTCCCGTCACTATGACATCTGTCAATGTTATTCAGTATTTAGGATAAGCGCGCCATTCCTGAAAACGGCGGGAAACGATAAACTGAGTATCTAAGTAGATTTACGTTGTTACGATTTTATTTTATTTACCTTAACTAATATCAAAAATGCAAAAGTTTAGATGGATGGATGGATGTTTGTAGACTGTTGAACGGATTTAGATGAAACTTTGCATTGATGTATAGGGTAGGAACAACACATAGAATACTCAATTTTATTTTTTTTTTCTCGCGGAAGGAGTCGCGGGCGAAAGCTAGTTATTGTTTAAAATAACGAAAGATTTTTGAGGGTAATTGGGTTAGTCACGACTTTATGGATTTGCAAATTATCTGAAGGCAAATATTTAAATTTAGCCTCTAATACGACACAACAGGGAAATAAATATACTTCACGCCTGTCTTCTGTGTGGTCGTGGTATAGCACCGGGCGAGCCGGTCCATTCGTGCTAAGATGTTAAAGCGGGCTCTACCACTGTTAAACTCTCACTCACACATAATACATGTATCATTTAAGGTCTATATTACAGATGGGATATTTTTTTTGTATTTCAGCGTGTGAGGATTGCAATGTGGGTGCGGTGATGTCTGCCGCGTGCGGGCGGGCTGGCGGGGCGGAGGCGGCCGGGCGCGGCGCTGCACTGGAGCACGCCTACGTGCACGATGTGTACGAGGAAGCAGGCGACGCGGGGGACGCGCCCCGTCCTGCTGTCAGCTCCTTCCTCAAGGATCTAGAACCTGGCAGTCTGGTTTGTGACGTCGGTGAGTACACAACTCTATACTAGAACCTCCATGAAGTATGAATTGTCTTAAACTTTCCTAGATGGTCACCCTAATGTAGCAAACATATGTATGACTAGATGTTGCTCGCGACTTCGCATGCGTGAAATTAGAAATAATAAAAATCATAGCCTATGTTACTCACCGATAACAGCTTTTTTATGGTGATTTTTTTTTGCAAATCGGCCCAGTAGTTTTTGAGTTATTTCAATACATACAAAAGTATGTATAAGGGCCTGTCCCACCAAATTGTAAATTGTCTGATAACAATCCAACGTGTAAAATATGTGATGGAAATGTCGGATTTTGTTACCTTATCTGACAGTGACGTCATTTTTAAGCTATCTGAGCGTCTATCAGCCAGTGGTGGGACAGGCCCTAAATATCTTCTTCTCTTATTAGTATAAACTTAATTTACAAAGAACTCTCCTTTTTTACATAAGTGTAGGGCACTCAAAGTTCAGTTAAAAATAAACAGAAGATAAACTTTAGCATTTAATTACCTTTATTTTATCTAAACTTAATTTTCTACGTAAAAAATAATTTAAGAAAAATAAACGGTAACATTTACGAAAGAGTATTTAAAAAGGTACAAATAATGTTCATTGAAAAGATCAAGTCAATGAGCCGTATCAGCTACCCACGCGTTCACTGTGTTACATTGGCAAATAATTAGCGAATTCTTCTTTACTCGCATTCCCCGAGGTAAATGTCAATACGTGGGCGTTTTTACGAAGCGTGCTTCTATCTGTAATACAATATATTAAAAGCTGTTTTTCGTTATTTACATGTTCCAAAAAAATAAGTGTAATCAAAAAATAAGTACAACGATTGAAGTCAGGGTTTCAATTGAAAGATTCCACTTTCTAAATAAACTTAAATATAACATCATCCCTCTCTTTTAAAACGGTGGTAGACGGTTATTGAAGAGGGAAACGAATTTGAGATGGGACGCATAGGTTAAGGAAATCTCTTCCTGTTCGTCCCGTCCTCCGTAGATGTGTAATAGCAGCTGTCGCTTCGCCAATTCAACGAATTCAGGCCGCTTGCTCGTTTACCACCTTGTGATATACAAAAAAAATAAGCGTTGGATATCTGTACAGGGACAATAGAAAATTATTTACTACTACCTGTTGCTCGCGACTTCGCCTGCGTGAAATTAAAAATTATAGCCTATGTTACTCACAGATAAATTACCTTTCCAAAGGTGAAAGTTTTTGAGTTATTTCAATACATACAAAAATACAAATCTTGCCTCTTTATAATATTAAAAATTTACAAACCAAAACTCAGGTAATTCCAAGAATCATTTAAAAATTCATGTTATCGTTGGTTTCACTGTTTCATATGAAGTTATGTAACAATGTTCGCTTGGCATCGATACGAAAATATTAAAACAAATCGATTATACTTCTATCGTCACAAACGACCCTGAAATGTACTGACATTGGGCGGAATATAAGTTTAAATGTATCACTGACCTCTATTGAATGGACAGGCGTAGTATTTGATCTGCTTGTAACACTGTTTTTTTGTGGACAGGTTGCGGCAGTGGCAAGTACCTGGACATAAACCCGTCAGTGTTTACGGTCGGCGGAGATAGATGCACGAGGCTCTCAGCACAGGCCAGACAACATAACAATGAGGTAAGCTTTCATTTTGTGACGTTCAGACTTTCATAGAAGATTTTTTTTATTAAAAGTAACGCTATTAAAACGTTGAAGTTGGTTTAAGTCTCTCAAATCAATCTAGTTGAAGTTTTCTTAATCAAGAAATTTGCGACGTTTCGACAACAACAATCAACAATCATTGTCTTTCTTCACTGTTAATTTTTAATATATTTTTGCAGGTGGTTCTTTGTGACAACCTGTGCCTCCCATTCCGCGATGAGTCATTCGATGCCGTGCTGTCTATCGCTGTAGTGCACCACTTCGCGACAGCAGAGAGACGGGCGCGGGCGCTGCGCGAGCTAGCCCGGGTCACCCGCATCGGTGGCCGTCTGCTGCTCACCGTCTGGGCTATGGAGCACGAGGGCAGGAACTTTCATTCACAGGTATTGTAGTTTGAAGTAGTTTGAACGATTTTGAATACTTTAAAAATTATTGACTTCGAGGTAAACTTAAGTTCTAATCTCATATTTCAGGATGTCCTCATACCCTGGCATCGTCCAGCCACCCTGTGCCCCCCGATACCAACAGCGCGGTTTCTCTCCGTCGATTATGAACGGTAAATATTAATCCTTCTTACATTTTCCATGTCTATTGCATATTTAATTTGGAATTACCACAATTTTTATTTTTCTTTACAGAAATGAGTCATGGAAAAGCCGCGATGGATCACCAGGATCATCATCTCTTTCATCTCCGAATGAAACCTGCTATTCGTTCGTAAGACGAGCTCTGCAACGTCTCGCTGGTCGACGCTCATTCCTGTCTTCATGGAGTCTGAGTTCGCGAGTGAGCCAGAGACCGTGCTCAAGACCGGAGCCTCCTGCCGCCGACCTGCCGATAGAACTGAGACGCCTCGACGAGGCACTACCCATGCTCGTCGCTCAAACATCCGAAACGACCACGCTCAAGTCAAGAAGTTTGACCGATATAGCCGACATCGAACGGAGAACTATGGTCCGCTCCCGGTCCAGTCTACCTAGTCTCGGAGGTGATGAAACAGATTTACCCGCACAAGACCAACAATCTACAGAAACGACAGAAACCAGAAAGAAACCAAAACTAGTAAAACAAAAGAAGTCTATCAACGAAGACGACGCCGAGGAAGATCTAGATAAACCAACAGACATGAAGAGTATGGTCGAAGAAATGCCCAACTTTAAAATTCACACTCCACGGCTACAGTCAAAAAAGCCTGGCGTTTTCAAACAATCTTCTCTCAACGAAGAATTAATGTCGACCGAACGTTTAAGAGAAAAGGAGCGATTAAGAAAGAATATTCAAAAACAGGCATCGTTAAATGAAGAATATTTGTATCGCAGGCCGGGAACGTTGGACTCGATTCGTGATTCGATATTCTCAACTTCGGCTACCACGGCTAAGAAGTTCCAGTCGCTCAAGAATGGCCTCACTAATAAATTTAAGACGTCGACAACAAACATAGATAAAGTGACAGTCTTCGTCAGAATGCTTCAAGGCTGGAAAACCCACGGACCCGTTCCCGAAGTACCTACACCGAGCGACAGCAATGCAAACAGCGAAAAGAGTTATCCGGAAAGACGACATTCGAAAGAAGATGGCTCCGATTCCTCGAAAGATAGTAGTCTCCAAAGCGACACAAGTGTGGATTCAGAAGACAGTTTCGCGTCAGTTATATACGTACCCAAAGCTGATGGATCAGGAGACCCATTATCACCTACTCCACTGTCTCCTGGACCCACATCGCCTCGGTTAAAAGTTTCTTCAGTACCAACATCGCCAAGAATGAAAAGTTCTCCTGGCCTACCATCTCCTAGAATAAAACAATCTTTCTCCTTGATCCGGCCGCCGTCTTCGCCTAACTCCACACAAAGTCCTGGATCGGTAAATAAAATCCTTGTGGCACAATACAGCTTGAAAAATTATTCAACGACCAGCACACCGACCACTCCACCACCAAAACCACAGTCTAAAAGTCAGCCTAATTCACCACCAAAGTCAGAATCTGACGAGAAAACTATACCTCCGCCTGAGCCACTGCCGCCTGTGATCACTCGAAATATATCTATAGAAGTGTTCGAAGAACCCGATCCTATACCTCCAATTAAAGAAGAGGAAGAAACGCCGACAGAAGTAACCAAAGAACTTCTTGCCGAAATCAGTAAAGATATTGAGGAAATACATAAATTAACAGCAGAAACTAATGACCTAAAGCCGCGCGTAGTTTTACAGGACATCAAACCTTATCCTAAAATTACATTACAAACTGTAGCAGAACTACCGGAAATTCCACAATTTAAGCCTAAGGAACCAAATAAGTCACCAACAAGCGATACCCTGGACTCACGGCTCGCTGATAGGAAAAGAAAAGAAAGAATAAGACAGATCAAAGAAATGCTTAATAAGGGCATACCTCCTCTAAGTGTTTCCAGGCGGCCGCCTTTCCCTATAGTGAGGTCAAATAAACCTGAACCAATAGCTAAAAGTCATCCCAAGCTTATGTCTCTTGAGCTTTTCAATCCAGCTACAGACGACATGGACAGCGATTCTAGCGGTGTTTCATCGCCTGACTCCGTAGATAGCGTGATCAGCGTTATCCCCGATGAATTGAGGAAAACTGCTTTGGAAAAAGGTAATTTTTAATTAATCTATCATATAAACAAACATTTTTTACATTTAAATTAATATATTAACTGTAACGCATTTAAAAATATTTTCCTATTTACAGATTTGCCAAATCCGTCTACAACAGAAGAAAAGAAAGACAACACACCGTTGAATACATCTGATAAATCCAATTCATCATCTCCAGCTCAAAGTCTGATAGAAGCAGCTGCTGAAGTCGCTCACTCATTAGACGAAACTTGTGAAACTGTCATACAATCCAGTCCTCGAACTAAGAGAAAACATATGGACAAGATTGAAAGCGCAGAAGCACTGGCTATCGTGCAAGGCGCGTCAAGTAGCAGCAGCAGTAGTAATTGGAGCCTTAATAAACTATCGCCAGGCGATTTAAGAATATTAGAGGATAGATCTAGATCCCAATCCCACACTAGTTCCAGTGGAAGCTCATCAAGCCTAGAGCGTCTCTCGCCTGGCCGACGGTCGAAAGACCGATCGCCTAAACAAGGAAGTACAAGTAATTCTACATGGAGCTTAAACAGACTATCCCCGAACCGACTTGATGGACGTTCACTGGACGAAAAAAGTCACAGGAGTCCAACGAGACTACCATATGATTCAATCTCCATATCTAGCACCGATTCAGAAAAGTCTATTTCCAAATCTGAAAGTTTTAACCGAAATATTGCCAACGAACCATTGGTGACGTGCAAATCGGATATGTTGGCCAAGGAAGAGGATTGGATTGTTGAACAAGAACGTAATCAACATTTAACCGAATTCGCTGAGAAACTTAGCGAAAAGCTACTCCAAGAAATTGATGAATACTCAAAACGGATTAATGAAGACGACTTTGACTTGCCAAGCAGTAGTAGCAGTGAAAAAAGTATTTCCCTCCGTCTTAAGCGAGAAGAAGAGGATAGGAATACACAAAAAATACTCGACGAGCTCTCAGATAGTTTGCAACATCTAGAAGAGCCTTATGCCAATAAATTAGGCACAGAAATGCACGGCCTAAACAAACTTAGCACAAATGAAAAAAGATACCTAACACTAAGCGACACTCAAGAGACAGATATAAATAAATTATTCCCTAAATGTGGATCTAAAACAAAGAGCAAAAAGAGGTCAAAGGATGTTGATCCAATAATTAACAAATATAGAGAATTAAAGAAATCTATGAAAGTAACCAGCGATGAAGATATTTACCTTAATAATTGTGCCAACATACAATACAATGTCACGAAAATAGTAACGGATGAGAAGTTGCCTGAAATCACTGATATCAAGAATCCAGACGATGATAGCGCTATTTCGTCAAGCAACGGTAACCCGGAAATCACCATAGAATCAGGAACGTACGACACTAGTCAATCTTTAGAAACAGGCTACTCTTTGGAATCGGAAATAAGTGTAGACTCACTGTGTACCAGTACCGATAAACGTTCTTCTCTAAAAGTTGGACAGTCCACCGACTCCAGTGATTTGGATAAAATGGAAATTAGTCCCGAATCTGTAACATCCAGATCGAGTGCCAGTACAGCGCCTTTGAAATCCGGTTTCTCCGTGGAATCAAGCGACACTTCAGCCGGCAGCGATTGGAGTAGACGAGACAAAACCGGTAGCACGGCTTCCTTGGGCTGCGCGAGTTTGAACTCCTTACCGTCGTGCAGCGAATGTTCCAGAGAGAAGAAACTGCTAGAAAAGCGATCTTCCTCCGAAGATACTGCGACGGTACCCCCGGAAACTTGCAGGGCTGTCACCCATGCGCCTCTTCTACCATCACTGAGTGATGCATCTGATAGTTTGCCATCTGAGGGAGGTGCTGTAACCCTACATCGTTATTATCACGTTTTCAAGAAAGGTGAACTCGATCAATTAATCGAGCAGTACGTGGAGAGTCTGCACGTCGTATCGTCGTACTATGATCAGGCGAGCTGGTGCGTTGTGGCCGAGAAAGTGCAAGTGTGGACGATCTAATGTGGTATTCTCGGTGTGTTCTTGTGACGTGTATACTTTCAGACGTTTACTTTAGCTATTGAGACTGTTCAGTCTACATCTAAGTGACCTTCTTTAAGAACTCGTGCGTTTATTGACTATACAGCGTACTTTTCAAATTAATCTGGAAATGCCAAAAGCGAAGCTTTTGTTTTTAACATATGTCAGTCTATAATAAATAATTGTTATTTCTACCATAGTATTGCCCTGAAACGTAGGAAGACTACAAATACGGGCATTTAGTATTCCATGCGGTAATAGAACTCGCATGATATGAAAACTAAGAGCTTTAAATAGAGGAAAATATAATATAAATATATACTTCGGTGGCTCAAAATAATATAGGCTATTCATAGCTTATGTACTATATCATATTTACCTACGGAGTTATTGTAATTATTCTCTCGAACTACTTGTACTGTTCTCCAAAACCGAAAATGTACAGTGTTTAAATCTTTAAAATTATTCTATGACAATAACAAATATAAAGGGCATCACTAACTTCTAGTTAATAAATTATATTTCAGATTATTAAATTTAACTTAACACAATGTATATAAATTAGTCATTTGGTTTCGAAACTGATTTTCTTTATTTAAAACTTCCATACAAGTGTTTCAGTATAGAGCTGGCCTCTTTTGTATGTTTACTTAATGATGTATGGGTCCATACGTTAACCGCTTCTAATCATACTAAATTCGGACCATTTAGGGAAGATTAATTAGTCATCGTAGTGCATAGTTGATCCCTTGCTTTATGTAAAATACTTGAAGAGTACAAATGTAAATTATTGTTCAATACACAAGCAGAAAATATTACACATTTAGAAAGAGAACTTTCTAATTCGTAGAATGTTTTCTCTGTCATATTATCTATTTAGTCCAGTGAAAGAGACAGTGCGCTACAAATTTGTAAATGTCTCTTTCTAACATTGTGCAATATTTTTCACTAATATTTAAAGATTATCTATGTTAGATGGCTATCTAATTTAATCTGTGTTAACAGCGCAAAAGTATATTTAATTATTTTATTTCACATTATGAATATAAAGTTTTTGCTTTAAACCATTTATAAATATAATTTCAGATTAAAAACATTAATATTATAGTTTGAAATTAAATATGAAACAAGTATTGTATATAATTAATCGTTTTACTATAATTTTAGAAAAATACTGATTTTTCCACCTTTATTTTCTTATTTTGAATATTTCTGCCTATTTCGTTCGGTTAATTTTTTTAAACTTATGAAAGAAATCTCAAAAACTGAGAGAATTGTTTTAAAATTCAAGTTTTTGTCATTTTTTTTATATTTCATTACACAAATTCTGAATTATTACACACAATATGAATAGAATTAATTCTATGCAATTCTGGTTTTATAAGTTACCCATTGCATAAAACGCTTCTGCGATATTTATGTATATTAATGTTTGACGAATTGTCAATGTAAATATTTGATATAAATATATAAAAGCTATCTAGATATTAATTATGTTATCAAAAGTCAGTGAGATTAAATTTATATTAGAATAGAAATGTGAAAAAACTGTACATTTAATATATAAAGAATCTCAACACTATAAAATATTAAATGTACGGAGGCGTAGTTTTGCGTTATCTATAGATTACTATGCAATTAGTTAAAACCGTAGATAATAGGACAAAATATATGTAAAATGCACAACCGTAACCATATTATTTTAACTCTAAGTCTTCAATATAGTTGTCGAATAATTTAATTTATGGTGTTAACGGTTTAATTGAAGAAAATCCGGAGAATTCGTGGAAAAAATCCGACTCGAAGGACCAACGAAAAATCTTATTTAAACCGATGGCGCCACCTGTGCGATACATTCATACGCTATTTAATGATTTTAAATATTTAAGTTGTACATTAAAAGCCCGAGGGGTGTCTAAGTTATCGAATGTTGTGAAGTTTTTGAAGCATATCAGTGCTGTTTAAATTATATATATTTCTTCTTTTTTTCCTATTTTTGTATATTATTTTGAATTTTTTCGTACAGGGTGTCAAATAAAACGATTTAATTGAAAATAGTTTGCACGTAGAGAAATTAAAGTCTTTAGATTATTCTCCAAGTGACCAAATTATCAACTTATGTATTTCTTTACCGGATACTAAGCTGTCAGTAAACTCGATAAGCTTGACTATTGTCCTAAATTTCCGTTCCTGGGCAGGTCCTTACCTTGTATATATGTATTCATAAAATATAAATTTTATATTGCTGTGCATTTCACGTTGGCTTATCTGTGATATACTATAGAAGTTGGCATGGGCTGGTAATATTTTTAATTGTAATTTTAATAAAATTTTAATTTATAAATGTAAATGTTCTCGTTCAAATAGCTCAAAGATGTATTAATTCTGGAAGGCATTGGCGATAATTGTATTTTTTTTTTAATTACACGCTTACGTCATATCCCTTCATATCGAATATTCAAAATGTGTATAAGCAGTTTATAATAAAACCATATTAATACACCGTAAGTTTTCACCTCGGAAATATCTGAACAAAAATATATTACCATCTCTGTTTATTCAAAGTCAATGATAGAGAAGAAAGTATATTTTGTACAGATGTTTTAGCCGTGGAATATAATGGTAATAAAACAAATACAGTAATATTGTAAGCTTATGTACTGTACCTAAATATTATATTAGGTGACGACCTTCACAATAAAATGAAGACTTCATCTTTTTTATTTTATTTTACCTAATACCAATGCAAATTCAACTTTATAACCAAGGATTAAAGCACATTTTACTTTGACAAGAAAGTTAGAAATAGAAAATAAATATGCATTCAAAATTCAATCTTATGGTAACGCAATAAAGAATATATTTACTTACTTGAAACTATCGTTTATTTCAACTGAAGTGTTTGGATAAAAATTAAAAGACAAGGAAGTTAGAAAAAATTTATTAAAAACAAACAACAAACTATGTTATCTTAAATAAATATCATTTTAGCTGCTTACATCTTAATAGTAAAAAAATTACTAATACATTTCAAATCTTACATTACTATTTTTATCTATTTTAACACTTTAGAATATTTAATTTCATTTTCACGGAAAGCCACGTTTAGATAATAAAAAAAACTTAGCAGTTACTTACTAGAATTTAAACACGATTTATCTCAACTTACGCATGACTTGGCACGTCCAAAACAAGAGCACTCTTTCACTCCACGTGCCAACTTACCAACAAACTAAAGTTTTTTTTTAATATTTGAGAATTACATGTAAATAAAAATGACATTAGTAAGAGAATAATTCATTTTCTGTCAATTGGCTATTGTTTAGTTTCATCTATTCTTTAATTGTAACATTTTAAAAGGTTTTGTCGCACTGCGATACACCTGTAGCCTTATTTAGATACATTTATCAATTTAAAAAACTTATAGAATAAAAAAAAATTAAAAAACTATATACTTAAACTTATAGAGAACAGAAAACTTATAGAAAAACACGAGTGTCTTAAGTCTTATAGTTTGTCTAAATAAGGATGATTAGACACTTCATTTGACAACTTAGTAGGGATGTGTTGTGTAAAATCAGGCATTCTCATCGAATGTCGATTTTTACTCTCCTAGAAGTTGGTATCGATAGATTCATAGACACTACAGATGAAAACAAAACTTTTTTTTTTATCAAAGTATAATCAATAATGAGAAATACACAACAAATACAAAGAATGATAGTTAATAGATATTTACTACGGTCGTGCATAATATAAGTGGAATTCTTTGATTCTGTCATCACTATCACTAATTTCAGTACTAGAACTGTCCTATACTAATTTTATAAAGAAAAGATTTGTATTTTTGTTTGTATTGAAATAACTAAAAAACTACTGGGCCGATTTCAAAAATTCTTTCACCGTTAGGTAATTTATCTGAGTAACATAGGCTATATATATTTAATATTTTTTAATTTCACTCTGACGAAGTCTCGAGCAACAGATAGTAATTAGTAAGTAAATAATAATTTTAGTTCGATATTTTTTATGATTGAACCGAATATCGATAGTTTGTAATTCGTCTTCGTGTCCCGTCACTATCCGTCTAACAAAGCATTCACCTTCATACAATTTTACTTTGCCTGCGTTTATCAAACTTAATTGGACAAACTAAAGTCTCCACTGAGTTGTCAGAATTATTTATCGTGCTATACGAAGTAAGCGGCGAGCTGCGCCATCTTGTCCTTGGGCTGTTTGTTGCGAGGTCGCGCGCCGCGCATGCGCCCGCCGCGCCCGCGCGACATGCCTCCCCCGCGTGACGTCACCGCGCGGTGCTTCTCCACCTAAATACGAAAATAAATCTATATCCCATCATCACCAGGCTGTACGTCCCCACTAATGCTCGGAGCCTACCCTCAGTTAGTGACTAGGCACTAGCTTCGACTACAAACAAACAACAAAATTCTGCACGCTGGCCCACTGCGGGTTGACTTCACATCTATCTTTGAATTTATTCGCCGATATTTGCATCATTACATTGGGGCACTGTAGATGTATTGAGAATCAGTGCGATTGTACTGTAGACGTAATGAGGATTATAGCAAATTTACAGTAAGTACACTGTAGATGTGAAGGTCAGAGCAGAAATAGTGAGGTTCAGTGCACATGTAGTGTGGGGGCAGTGAAATTATATTGAGGGTACTGTAGATGTTCTGAGGGCCAGTATTAGTGTAGTGAGGGTACTGTATATGTAGTGAGGGTCAGTGTTCTTTGCAGTGGGGGCACACTATACGTAGTGAGGGTCAGTGTTAGGGCGCGGACTCACCAAGGCAGCGAAGCTGGGCTCGCAGTAGAGGCAGGCGGTCATCTCAGTGAGCGCGGCGGGCAGGCGCGTGCGGCCGGCGCGGTACTCCACGCAGAGCAGCTGCGCGCCGCACGCGTCGCACGCGCGCTCGCACACCGTCACGCGGCTCGCGTCCTCGAATATGTTGATTATTACGTCGCATCTACACACAAAAAATATATCATTATCATACTAATCATCTGTACTAATATTATAAACAGGAAAGATTTGTAAAAGTGTTTGTCTATCTGTCTGTCTATCTATCCGCAAGCCGCGTTTGTTCCGGGTAATCTCCGAAACGGCTGGGTGGATTTCGACCGGAGTTTCACTGTAGGGTAGCTGACATAGACGACCATAGGCTACATTTTTTATTTTATTGCATGTACGAAGTCGCAGGAAACAGTTAGTAGATAAATAAATAAATAAGTAGACTACAGACCTGTTGCAGGCGAGCTTCCAGCGCGGCGCGGCGGGGTCCAGCACCAGCACGCCCGCCTCGCACTCCACACACCCCGACACGCCCGTCGAGTTCACTCCGTACGCGCACGTCGGGTGCGTGCACGAGTTACAGCCGAAACCTTTCTTCATATCCCTAATTACACACAGATAGTCACTCTTCTAGAATAAAGTGACTTTCATGTCAGTGGCAAACGAGCGTGCGGCTACCTGAATTCGCCGAACAGGCGAAGAGACCTCTACCTATAGACATCTGCAATTGCAGATGCCCTTAATTGAGGGAATAGACGCACATTAAGAGAATACGCCTTTCTACTCGTCACCTCTGTTAAATCCATTTTCCTTTCCCATACTCTTATATTTTATTTTGCGACACTGTTTAGTTTATTTTATAACATGTCAATACAAGGACACAAGGTGGCTCTAATCTTGACCTAACATAGTACCTTTCAAAGAAGTTACCGGTGAAAAAAAATGTCTAGTGAATATTTAAATGTGTTTGTGTGCGATGTTTACCTGAAAGGCGGATGGTTGTAACAGTACGGACAAAGAGGGAAGCTCTTCCCGCGGTGTCCGGAGGACCAGGAGAGCAGCTCGAAGTCGTCTAATGGACACTTGAGTTCGCGGTAGATGCGCACGGTGCCGTGCTGCGGCAGCGCGTATGTGTCGTCGCAGTGCGAACAATGGAGACGTGCGGGCTTCGCCTACAATGAAATTTAATGGTGCAACAATTGTAATCTTCCGTGTAAGCTATATGCCCAAAACAATACAATCTTAATTCTTACTAATGTATGTACTAGTTTTCGCCCGCGACTCCGTCTGCCTGGAATTAAAAACATAAGTAGCCTATGTGTTCTTAATTACTATACTCTACAACTATGCCTTTCATCGAAATCCGTTCAGCAGTTTAGGCTACAAACTCTAACATCCATCCATTTAAACTTTCTCATCTTACTATCATACTGTTACTAATGTTATAAATGCGAAAGTTTAGGTAGATGGATGTTTTTTAGAGTTTGTCGCCTAAACAACTGAATAGCTCTCGATGTAATTTGTCATAGATGTAGAGGATAGTCTGGAAGATCACATAGGCTACTTACTTTTGTTTTTTATTCCCATATAAAGACGGAGTCGGGGGCGAAAGTTAGTATATTATGAATACAAAAGTTTGGACACATGTTGGTTAAACGGTATCTCCTAAACTGATGAATGGATTTCCAAAAAATCTGACATAAATATAAAACAGTGTAGAAGAAGAAATAGGCTACAATACATTTTTTAAAAATTAATTATTTCCTCACAAAATCGACATAAACCACTCACCTGTATATATCTCATATACCGCCTGCATTTTCCGCAGCGAGACAATGCTTTCCCACTGGCTTTTAACGAGGAAAAATTAACTTCAAACAATTGATCCATAGCTTCTATAGATCTGACGAAGTATTGGAACTTTCTCCTGAATATCTCCGTGGTATGCGCGAGCACCGCGTGGAAATCCGCGCGACCTAACGATATTAGATTCAATTGTTCTTCAA
>LD699928.1:1517314-1528546 GCA_003118335.3 Papilio memnon
AGTATAGAAGATTAGTATTAGTATAGATTGACAAATTGTAGCTCCCGGCTTCTTACGCAAAAATTAACAAATGTAGCCTGTTACTCAGTAAAAATGTAGCTTTTTAATGGTGAAAGAATTTTTGAAATCTGCCGAGTAGTTTTTGAGTTTTTCAATACAAAATATTGAAAATTTTGAAAATCTTTAATTACGCATAGAAAATTCAAGTAAGCTTATCTGTACTAATATTATAAAGAGGAAATATTTGTATTTTTGTATGTATTGGAATAACTCAAAAACTACTGGGCCGATTTCAAAAATTCTTTCACCATTAAAAAGCTACATTATCACTGTGTAACATAGGCTATCTTTTTTAATTCCACGCGGACAAAGTCGCTAGCAACAGCTAGTATTTGAATATATTTGAGTATATCATTTATATACCTTCTGATATCCATGTACGAGCACAATACCGAGGTTGGTAGGAATCAGTTTCCTTCCATTACCGACTGCCACATAATTCCTCTGGCAGATGTTGTTGATGTGCACGGGAATGGACGCGTCAGTACCAATACCGTGTTTCTCCATTAGTGTTATTACCTGGGGGGTTTTATTATTTCCATCAATAATATATAAGGGGAGAAATATTTATTTAGGGGGAGGGATTATTATTTGAGAGAGGACTCAGAGATTTAAGCACTTGACTTGTAGGTCTTGGGTTCGAATGCCGTACCAATGTGTTTTGAGATTTTTTCGAATTTCATATGTACATAATTTAGCCGACGTTCTTACGGTGAAGGAAAACATCGTGATGCCTGCACATATATGAGAAGAAATTCAAAGATATGTGTGAATCAATCCGCACTTGTCCAGCGTGGTAGACTATGGCCTAGTCACTAACTTAGGGTAGGCTCCGAGCACCTCGGTGGGGTTGAATAGTGAGCTGGTGGTGAAGGTTATGAGTTGGGGTAAGAGCATTATGATTTGGGGGAGATAATTACAATTTGGGGGAAGTGAATTTGGAAAACAAATTTGGAATAGAGAGGTTGGAATAGAAGATCTTGGGGGATGATTATGATTTGGGATAGATTACAATTTTAGAGGAGGGATTATGACTTGTGCAAGATAATTATGCTTCGGGAGGGAATTATGATATGAGGGAGGGGGGGCCTATTCGTTAGTTTATGAAAGGGGGAAAGTGGATTATAATTCGTAGAGGCGTGAAGATCTTGGAGGATGATTATGATTTGGGAGAGATTATGACTTGAGGAAAGGAAGGAAAGTGGAGGAAGATTCTTTAGTTTATGAAAACATTACCTCAGCCTCAGTGAGGTAGTCTGGTGGTGATGTTTGACATTCAACCAGTCTGTGATCGTGAGCCTTTAGCACATCGTCAACTTTCAGTGCCGGCACAAACTCGTCTTTGCCAAAAGCCTGTCAACAAACGTAATATTTGAGACATACAGTCGGGGACATTTGTTTCCTACCCATTTCGAAATTTTCATTTAAATGTCATAATGATCAGATCATAAACTTATAGTAATACATAGACTTACAAGGGTCATATGGTAGTTGGCAATTTTGTGAACTAACAATTTCATTTGGAAAGCGTGATATTTTAACCAATGAGAGAGTGGCCACTACACGGGTGACTGTCGCCATTTTTATAAGAATGATTTTGTTTACTCTTAACTGTATAAACGAGTAGTCGCCTCCCTGACAATGTCAAAAACTGTCATAAGATCCATGTAGGTCTATACCTAAGTGCTTTTACAAGAGTACTGTAAGAATCAACCTTAAATTAAATTATTTAATTGTTTTGACCAGAGACATTTAATATATAGAATTGGCATAGTGAACTTTTTTTAATCGGTACTATCTCTGAAAGGTCATCAATTGTCAAGTTTAGATCCAGTTTAATAAAACATTTTACAAAATTATAATAATCTTTACTTGTAATATAAACTAAACAGTGCCACGAAAACATTTAAAATATAACTAAACGACACCTATTAGTTTTAAGGATGTATCAACTGATAGCGTGAATTATGTGAAAAATGTTTCAAGAGAAGTGAATGTCTACTCTATATTTTTTAAACTCTTTGGTATTGACGAAGAACATCAATTACATATTACTAGCTGTTCCCTTGCGGCTTCATCCGCGTGAAATTATAAAAACTTTATTTCATTGTTTACCTACATTTGTCAAATTATCAATTGCAAATGTCAAAATGACATAACATTATGACAAACCATGGCAATCTTGCTTCCTTGATGTTGGCAGCAACTTATGGTCTCTTTCCCACATTATTATTCAAAATATTAACTCCCAAGTTTAATGGCGTGAAAATATATAGCCTAAAGCGTGACGTAAGTGTAGGGCTTTTTATTAAAAAAAGAATTATTCAAAAATATGCTGTAATTGTTGACATCTTAGGCAACAAAGTAGTGTGTGTTTACACTTTATTATATTAGTATAGAAGTATAGATTAAATCAATACTGACTTGCCAATGCATGACTTCTGTATACCCCGCGTCTACAAGTGTGTTGCCGGAGTATGAGAAGGTCTCTGATGCGATCTGGAAGGTGGCGGTTGTGCAGAGATAGCGACAGTCGCGGCAGAGCGTCGCTATGAAGTGACGAGTCACGTAATCATAGATACGCCACATATCACCTTCTAACTCTGATTCAGCTGGTAGGAAAACATTGTTCATCTTAATATTGACATCCTGGAACCCTCTTTTTTCACTTTAAGTCGGCCATCTTTGGTTTTAGTGGATCAAACCTCACATAATCATGCCCCCCCCCCAAAGGCAAGGTATCTTTAGATTTCCCCCCTACCACGTACTTCTCTAAGTAAGATTTCTATAGCTCTTTTTAATATGTTTAGAGGGGGTTACGTGTCATGTGAGAGTAATTGCAGCCACAGCTGCGGTTACTCAACCCCGCCCTATCCTATCTGCATTGATACAAACTAGCTTTTTCCCGCGACTTTGCCTGAGCGGAATTTGAAAACGTTTGTAAGTAGCTTTCTTAAATGATATAATTTATGTCTGGCAAATTCCACCAAACAAACATCCATCCAAACTTTCGCATTTATGTCGCTTCGTCGCGCATCGCTTCATAAAGAAGAAATTTGATGCATGTATCACAAGGTTGTCACAATGGTTGAAATTATTTGAATGAAATTTGACACAAAAACAGAACCTATTGTGGAAGAATGCAATAATTATATTTAATTCCGGAAATATATAGTTCTCATTGAATATATGAAAACAAAATTATGTCAATGATTGTTCTAGAAAATTACTACTAGGAAGTTCTGCTTATCGCAATTTTGATTAAATATTTAATCAAATTAAGGAAAGCTAGGGTTTCATACTAGTTACTTACATGCATGCCTTAACGGTGTGATCGGTGGATGGTCGCCAGCGTCATGGCCTTTCTTAGGCTTGTTAATACCATTCGCTAATACCGCACGCACCTCCTCACCCCATTTATTAGACCCTTGTTGATGACGAAGTGCACCGCTGGAATACATCAATAAATCATTTAACTTTGCCACCTTTTGCCACTTTTTTTTACGAGCTCTAAGATCTCTGTATGTCTGATTCCATTTGTAGTTTTTTTTGTGGCAATAATAGTCATATTTATTTATTTGTTTATTCATTTATTTATTTGTCAATTTATTTATTTATTTACTAGCTCTCCTACTAGCTATTACTAGTTGTCCGCGTGGAATTTAAAAAAAAACAAAAGTGAGTAGCCTATGTGTTCTTCCAGACTACCCTGTACAGCTGTACCAAACTTCATCGAAATCCGTTCAGCCGTTGAGGCTACAAACTCTAACAAACATCAATCCATACAGACATCTAAAATTTCGCATTTATAATATTAGTATGAAGTATGATTACATTATATTTCTGTGGCCATAGGTCAGAATATGATAAATGTAATATTTTGCATGCAGTTATCCTGATAAGACCAAATGAAATTACATTTTTTGACGATTATGCCTGTATTAATAAGTCATATTGAGCAAAACTGTATTTATCAATGTCTGATTATTAGTACACACATTCATTCATTTTTAAAAGTATATTTTCACTGAGGCAAACGGCAAACAGCAGCAGCAAGGACGATGTATGTCTCGAGAAATAGCAACTTAAGTTTAGATGTTTGAAATATACTGTACATCTGCGCACTGTCGTGGAAATGCGCGGTGCTCCAATTACAAATTGACTTGTACCTTGCGACGAGACAAACTCCTCCTCTAACAAATAATAAACAAACAGCCGTGAACTGATTTTTGCACACGTATTAGTTATTAATTCTTCGCGTGCGGCTTCATCCGCGTGAAATTATAAAAACTTTATTTTATTGTTTACATTTGTCAAATTATCAATTGCAAATGTCAAATGACATGACAAACCATGGCTATCTTGCTTCCTTGATGTTGGCAGCAACTTATGATCTCTTTCCCACATTAGGGTTTTTATCCAAAATATTTACCCCCTAACTTTAATGGTGTGAAAATATATCGCCTAAAGCGTGACATAAGTGTAGGGATATTTATTAATAAAAGAATTATTCAAAAATATGCTGTAATTACAGACATCTTAGGCAACAAAGAAGTGTGTATTTACGATTTATTATATTAGTATAGATTATTCCGCGTACTCTTGTGTGCAAAACGTCTATTCGCCTGTAGCTTTAAAGGTATAACACCGCCAATTTCCCCGATTGTACCTATTGGTACTATATTTTTTTTTTTTTTGGGCGACACACTAGCAGCTAGTTAGCTGATGCGTGTGTGTCGTAAAGCTCGGCGATTTTAACTTTATCTAGTCTATTTTTGAAAGCGTTGGCTGTTGGAGCCGCCACTACACTATCTGGAAGCCTATTCCATGCCGTGACTACTCTGTTAGGCAGAAAATGCTTAAATGGGTTTCTTTTTGCTGTTGGTTGCCATAGTTTCAAACGATGACCACGTAGGTGTTCATTACAGTTTGGTCTAAATTAATATTACTTACATCAAATCGAAATTCTCTGGATAACTTGTAGTTTCAGTTCGGGGATATGAAATATAACCCTGAGTGTACAAACGCTCCGCTATCTATAAAGAAAAAAAATTAGAAATCCCACATAGAAATTATTTATATTACACTAGCTGTTGCTCGCGACTTCGACCACGTGTAATTTAAAATATAGCCTATGTTACTCAGCGATAATGAAGCTTTCTAATGGTGAACGAATTTTTGAAATCGGCCCAGTAGTTTTTGAGTTATTTCAATACATACAAAAATACAAATCTTTCCTCTTTATAATATTAGTATAGAAGTATAGATAGATAGTATATATGAGCTAATTTTGTAAATTAATTGCTGAACAATCTACTTAAGATAAATCATACCAAAAATAATGTTAAGTGGTGTTTAAAATATTTAATGTACCAAAAAGTATATAATAGTATAACCTGCATAGCATGATGTGGCCCCATACCCAATCCGGAACTGGCCACTCTCATCAACTCTACTGTATTCAATGCTACAGGTCGAGACTTCAATTTCTCCTTTGCTTGTACATTAACAACACTGAAATTGTTAAAGTCCTACTTAAAACTACACAAAGAGATAAACACCTCAAAAACTTAAAAACTACATTTTTTTAGTTAACAAAACCTAATAACGACCTTGGAACCATATCACTCTGAAATATATATCATCATCATCACCAGCTCACTATACGTCCCCACCGAGGGCCTCGGAGCCTACACTAAAGTTAGGATGATTAGGCCATAGTCAACCACGCTGGCCAAGCGCGGGTTGGTTGACTTCACACATATCTTTGAATTTCTTCGCCGATATGTGCAGGTTGCATAACGATGTTTTCCTTCACCGTAAGAACGTCGGGTAAATTATGTACATATGAAAAAAATCGAAAATCACATTGGTACATGGCGGGATTCGAACTCAAGACCTGTAGATTACAAATCAAGTGCTTAAACCGCTGAGCCAGCAACGAAAAAATATATATAGTTTAACGCAATGTTTCAATAACTATAATTTGTAAAAATCTGTACCAGATGCTAGTCATGGTATAAAAGGGTTGACATGTTTATTAAAATGTATTATATTTAAAACACTGTCTAAATTGTTTATAGCCATAAATGTTTAAACATTCAGTATATATCCAAAAAATTCAGTTATTATTATTTCTTTCATGTCTCATTTAAAAAATTTGCATACTATAAAACCTTAATAAATGATTACCTTGGGAAAGTCACTAAAATAGTAGAACGTAGAATTAAAAAAAAACCAATAGCAAGTAGCCTATGTATTCTTCCAGACTTCCTCTATATCTATATCAAATTTCATTGAAATCTATTCAGCCTAGGCGGCCTACAGGCCAGTACAGTAGCCTAAACAGGCTACAAACTCGAACATCCATCCATCCATCTAAACTTTCTCATTTATAGTATGAAACTTGATAGATACTCACATTGCCTCCTTTGTCTCTTTTATACAATGAAGAAACATATTAGCAATATCCTTCTCGAAACTTCTAACCCGTTTCCATTCCAACGGCAGCTCCCGACCTTCATCAGTACTAGCAGTAACTCGTAAAACCCAATAAGTCTCCGGTTTGAATGTCTGGATTTCATCATGTCTTTGCACACAGAATCCTAACGTTGGAGTTTGGCATGGTCCGTATGAGATCAATGATGCATCCAAATCACCATATCTGCCTACAAGAAATAACAATCTTTACTCTATGCATTTAAAAATATCACACTACCCACAAAAATAAAGTTACTTTTAAAAATACAGTTTAAAAACTCCCAAAAATACTTTGAAGCTGTTTAGTAACATAAGTATGTACTATCAGGGAATCTGGGGGGCAATCCACCTTAAGCTACTGTGCTTTTAATTTTATGTAGGTATTGTAGAACAATAATGAATAGAATTTTTAAATGTGTCTGTACAAAATAAGGTCGAACAATGGTACATGACAAATTTTTCTATTATGCTATCATTTACACTACTCGATGCTCTGCTACCTAATTCATTTGAAAAGAAAGGGCAGTTTGTTTTATTATAAGAAACAAAGCAATTTTTCTGTAAGTGGAACATGGCAACTCTGTACAATTTGCAAGTTATATTTTTAACTAGCTGTTGCTCGCGACGTTGCCCGCGTGAAATTAAAAATATAGCCCATGTTACTCACAGATAAATTACCTTTCTAATGGTGAAAGAATTTTTAAAATGGTCCAGTAGTTTTTGAGTTATTTCAATGCATACAAAAATACAAATCTTTCCTCTTTATAATATTAGTATAGATTTACCTTGAAAATACTTAGTCTGGTAACGTGTGAAAGCACATCCGATACGCAAATCCAACTCTTGTCTTGCATCTACAGAGCGAGATTCATTCTCATTGGGCCGTACTAAATTCAACATGGCTGCTTTTATATCTTTATCCGTGATGGCGGAGAAGCGTGCGCGATATGTCACTTGAGGTGAACATACATCACCATTAATGAATGGCTGGACACAGCTCATCACCTACAATGTAATATTAAGACAAATTAAGTGATGATAATAAACAAATACTTGACGATAGTTAAATAGTGATGTGGTCGAAATATGGCACATACTAGACTATTTTGAGAAAAGTTTTATAGTTTATAGATATAAGTATAATTATTTGGTTGTACATCATTCATACTCTTATTATTAAGTTAGAGTACAATTGAATCCAATTATATTTGAGAGATGATGTTCAAACTATTTTATCTTACCTCAAAACATATATTTTCTCCTTCTTTATCACAATCCAGCCATAGAACAAGATAATCAGAACCCCTAGCCTCCATACCCAAAAACGCCGGCATTTTTAGACGAGGCATAGCTTCCTTTTTCTCAGTAGGACAAGAAAACAACTCCACGGGATCTACTTTATCCCAATTATTGTATTTTCCAGTAAAATCCAAACTCATCACATGCCCACAAACAGATGTCATTCTAAATCGTACCGGTTCATTTTTAAAGGTACCATTCCATTCGTGGACAGAACAAGCCCCATTAGAACCTTCAAGAAATAAATTTGATATCGTAAATTCACAAAATATATTATAAATACACTTAATAAATCTCAAGAATCCTATATGAATTCTAACCTTTGGTAGTAGTACATTTTCCATTACTAAGTATGTTAGCTAAATTTTGAGCTAGCGAAGGCTTCTCAGCAACCATCAAAACAACCTTCATTTTTATAAGTTAAAGTAAACGTTTATTGCGTTATTATAATCATTTATTAATTTATATCTGGAGTTCCGAAAACATTTCCGAATTTCCTGTTGTTGACGTTTGACATCTGTCACGAAAAACTGAAAAGAGATTAC
This sequence comes from Papilio memnon, assembly GCA_003118335.3. Classification (NCBI taxonomy): domain Eukaryota; kingdom Metazoa; phylum Arthropoda; class Insecta; order Lepidoptera; family Papilionidae; genus Papilio; species Papilio memnon. The sequence goes on from LD699928.1 coordinate 1,525,699, forward strand.
GAATTGTAGATAAGACAAAAAATATACTTTTTACAATACAAAGAAAGTTATCTTCAATATTTTACGAATGATCTTATAGATATTCCTGGCTTTGAAAAGATTATTTTTAGTTAATCCTTCATTCTTTTTCATACAAACTAGGTTCAACATTTAGGACATTTAGGTATAGGACAATATTTTCACTCGACATTCATTATTCCTATTCTATTATTTTATCTGTGTTTTAGCTGAGGTCTTCGGGTGGTGCTGCTTCTGTTGAAATAGCTAAAAATTATACAAATATTGTAAAAGGTTTCCCATATTATGCGTGTATTCTAGGCGTTAATTTCTTAACCAGCCGAGAATTATTACGTTTTATTACTCTTGTGATAAATAGTGCTAACAATTCATGTCTAAAAACATGGTATGTGATCGATGACAATGTTCTAATTGTTTATTTATGTAACTTCATGCGGTATATCGTGATGTGATGTGTGAAAGTGTTTGATAAAATTACAGAGTCAGTCCCGAGCTGAGAATATTCGCCAGACGGGCCACCTGCGGGTGATATTGCCGTCGACATTAGACACCACCGTGAACATGCCCGCACCATTTATTGACATTATAAGTATGAAATATTATTGTACTTATCATGTAAAGTTATCATTCATTGTAGCTTCAAGTGAAGATATTGATTATTCTATTCATAGATTTGCGCTGACTTACGAGAAGCAATGATTGGTTATGGTATGGTTGATTTCTTATCAGAAAGGAAGTAATTGTAAAAATATTTCATTCGCCTTTAATGTCAAGTATTGATTTATTTCATAGTCCCTGTATGTCAATTCAGGAAGCAAAATAAACATGTATATGTTATATTGCAATATGCTGTTTGACCTTTAAACTAAGATTTATTGATTTCTTTGATAAAAGCATACATGCACATATGTTTCAATTTCTCGCGTTTTACGATTGTTTTTAACTTGTGTACTTTATGTGTACCATATTGAAAATATAGATTTTTCTATATACAGTTAAGAAATAGCAAGTCTGTTTAAAAAATAAACATGGTTTGCATGAAAGAAAGATAAAAGGTATTTCTATATTATTAAGAAACATAAACAAGCCATTTACTATGCTATTGTGGCAGCATGTAACAATTACCTTTAGTAAAATAATTTTATATTGATAGACTTTATATAAGAATAGCTGTTGGTTGTTGGAATAGAGTTAATTATATTTTTCAATGACACTAATGTACCTTTTTATAGTGAAATATTGTATGAATTTCTCCCACTACTTTTTTAGTTATTTCAATACATGCAAAATACCCAAAAATACAAATCTTTCCTCTTTATAAATTTAGTATTGAAGTATAGATATATCATGGCAATAAATTTAATAACATTTACCTTAGTCAAATTGGCTTTAGGCCAGGTTAATTACTTAGTCATACGAAATGAGTATTTAGAGGAAGTTTGAGAGTAACCCTACTGGTAGAGAACGGAGTAAAATGTTAGCATGTTATGAGGAGGGATGAATCTCATGTAAGAAGGAGAATGTTATGAGTGTGGAAAGATACACCAGTAGAGGTAGACTCAGAAAGAGATGGATGGATTGCGTGAAAGGTGAGATCAAGAAGGGAGTGATGACTGAGATGATGTATGATAGAGTTATGTGGAGGACAAAAACATGTGCCACTACAGGAGTAGGATAAGGAGGAAGGTGAATTACTTAGTCAATGTTAGGTGTTGTGTCTTTTAAAGACTGAAATAAGCTGATGATAAATTTGCCATTATATACTTTGTTATGTTATAATAAAGTCTAAATTAACACATTTATAAAATATTTCTAGCCACCAACTCTCGTGACATCCCACCTCCTCAAGTGGATTTCTCCGCCCCGCCTCCTTATGATGTGGCCGCTAACTCCAAGCTGCCTACTTACGAGGAGGTGCAGCGTGAGAAGCAGATGGAAGGGGATGGACCAGCTCAGGTGATTATCACAATAGTGTGCAAAATAGATATTCAATAAGATTATTGACTTTTGACTTAACAAGAAGTTCGAATTTGGTTCTTTGAGTTTGGAGAATTTTAGTACGAGAACATAATGTTCTAGCTTCGATTTACAGTTTTTTTTTAATTCAAGTTATCAAGTATAAATATGTATTAGAATGCTTATGCAGGGATATGACATTAAGTTACAAAGTCTGAATAATTTGAGATTCAGAATATTTGGAGAAAAGAGTGAATTCTGCCTTTGCCTTTTTTTTTATATAGAAAAAAATAAATGAAAATCAGGAAAATCCTGAGTTAACAATGAGATAAGTGAATAGTTTAAAGAATTCGTGAAATATAAATATTTTGCTATTGAATAAATGCATTTTATTGCTAATATCAATTTGTAAAGTTTATTGAATATTAAAACAAATTTTTATTTCAGATCCAAGCGCCGCCGCCACGTCGCTCGACGATCACGGCCTTCGTGACAGTGGAGCCAACTGAGTCCTCAACTGATCATCTTGACCCTGAGAACAGTCTCCTTGGAACTGATGTTATGTTCCTGACTTCGTTCTTTGGTAAGTTACTTAGTTGGAAATCTGTAACATTCATCCATTTACTTCAATTATAACCTATTTTAGTAATTAAAAAACCCAATTTGTTTATAGATTAATCTTAGCAATAATTAAAATAATATAGGTTTGAATTATATCTCGAATTGAATCCCGGTACATTGCAATGGGTTTTAATAAGTTTAACAATTCAGACTTCTTCCAGAATGTCTGAGATTTAATATTTAAGAATTTATAATTATATTTAATTGTTTTTCAAAACTTTTTTATAACCAAATACAACGAGAAAGCGGCCAC
>LD699928.1:1541122-1553550 GCA_003118335.3 Papilio memnon
GTGTGGTCGTGGTATTACACCGGGCGAGCCGACCCATTCGTGCCAAGATGTTAAAGCGGGCTCTACCACTGTTGTTGGAGTTGGTTATTTATTTAGATTAGAATACTCATTTAAAAGTAACAATGGAAGAAATATACACGAAATTACGCGCTGGGTACGCGAAATCATTTTAAAAGTTTCATTGACTTATAAAAGGAAGAGAAATCGGCATGTATTAACTAGCCTATTTAGAGTTTAGCGCGTACCATCACGGTCAGGTGCTAGTTATTTATTATAGTCAAAAATATCTAAAAATAAAAAGTAGACGTAATTAGTTCATACAGTATGAAGGTTAGCTGGTCTCTGTCATAATTGAATTAATGGTTTTTGTGGTTTAATTTCATAATGCACGTTAAAAAACTGTTGAAGAATGTAGTTTTACTATGTTATTTTCTAGCGACCTAACAAAAAAAGAAGCTCTCAATCTTAAAACAAAAAAATGACCAGAGACAAAATTAGAAACTGTAATAACTTTCCGTTATTTTTTTAAATTGTCTATGCTTACGTTTTGTCATAATGTCTAAAATGTCATTAAGTTAAATAAACAAAGTCTATAGATGTTAAGATTTATTAACTTAAATGTTTATTAGTATTGAACAAATGGTTTTAATTATATGTTATACTAGCTTTCGCCCGCGACTCCGTCTGCGTGGAATTAAAGATAACAAAAGTAAGTAGCCTATGTGTTCTAGACTACCCTGTAGAGGGTATAGATGTAGATCTATGCCAAATTTCATCAAGATTCGTTCAGTTTAGACTACAAAATCTAACAAACATCCATCCATCTAAACATTCGCATTTATAATTATATATTTCTTAATTATATGGTAACTTTTCTAACATTTTGTTATTGTAAGAAATGATGTAAATATATGCATTTTGGGTATCAAGGTGTTAAGGTAGGTTTGTGAAAATCATTCCAGTTTTTCGGTTCACATTTCCCTCTAAATGGTATGGGCATGTTATGAGGAGGGATGAATCGCGTGTAACAAGGAGAACGTTACTTAGGAGTGTGGTACACCGGTAGAGGTAGACCTAGAAAGAGATGGATGGATTGCGTGAAAGGTGATATGATCAAGAAGGGAGTGACGACTGAGATGACGGATGACAGAGATATATATATATGACTATCTTTCGCTCGCGACTCCGTCCGCGTGGGATTAAAAAAAACAAAAGTGAGTTGCCTATGTGTTCTTTCAGACTATCCTCTACATCTATACCAAATTTAATCGTAATCGGTTGAGCCGTTTAAGCTACAAACTCTAACAAACATCCATCCATCCATCCATCTAAACTTTAGCATTTATATTATAATATTATAATATTAGTAAGAAGTAAGAGAGTAAGAGGTAGAGGTAGACCTAGAAAGAGATGGATGGATTGCGTGAAAGGTGACATGATCAAGAAGGGAGTGATGACTGAGATGACGGATGACAGAGTTATTTGGAGGACGAAAACCCGGTGCGCCGACCCTACGGGAGTAGGATAAGGAGGAGGAGATGATGATGATGATGAAGTAAGATATTAGAATAGGAGGAAGATGATGATGGTGATTTCCCTCTAAATTATTCAATGGTATATCATAAAATTATGAAGTCCCATATTAGTTATTTTATTTTTTAGATGTATCCTAGCATTAAGGTGAGGTTATTAAAGGATGTGAAAAAGACAACATTACGTTTAAAAAGTTCGAGGAGGTGCCACACGATCCGTCACCTCTATTTCCTATGACCTACCTTCTACAGCAAATATGGCATTCGTGAATCGCGTATAGAGTATCGAAGTGCTATCAGCTTCGCAATATAATATTCTGTCTGTTCGCAGAGCGGCTGACCCGAGAATGAAACGCAATGAGTCGGTAAAGAGCTTACAACAGTTCCGCGGCGGCCGGCACGAGAAGCCCGGCGTCGCGCTCGGCTGGCGACAGAATTCGCTTACTATCAGCGCATTTGCTCAGCACTCCGCTTACTTAGCTGAAAAAGCGCGAAGCAAAGAAGCGTTAGTACTACATCTTTTTGTTTGTGTTTTACAGTGTATACCTTGTACTTCATTGGTAGTTCAAAAGGGTGCGCCTAGATTTGAAAAGCGCTAATCGAAAAGCCAAATCTGAACGCACCCTAATATTGTTCAATTGTGAATTATTCCGTTTTTGTTTAATATAAATCGAACCTATTTTATACCTCGATCTCACAGTTTATCTATCACTGCCTACCTCTTACGGATGTGGTGTAAGTTTATCATATAGTTTGTTTTAAAAGTTAATTTTAATCATTTTAATTATTAAATTACCAGTAATTTTTCTGTTAAATTCAGTAGGTAGATGAATTTAGTACACATTTACGTATTTTTAAATCAAAGATGCGCTTCGCTCCGCAAATCGCTTACATAGGAAGATTTAGTAGGTTTAGTGAGCGAATTCTGTCATAATAAAATAGTTCGGGTGATTCCCGTTGGATCGATGGATGGATTTCCCACTAGATCGATCCAATGGGATTTTTTTCCCCAACTATTACAACACTATTCCCATTAGATCGTTCTGTCCGTCGGGTAACGCCCAAAACCTTTTGAACGCCAAACCAAAACTGCATAGCTAATTTGTACGATGACGCAAATTCATAAAAAATAATCGATAAAACATTTAACCTGTGACTAGGAATTGACGTACAAAACTTTTTTTTATATATATTTCAGTATGCTACATATCTTAATATATTCGCTAATGATAAATTTATGGACAAAAACTTACATTTCTAATTATAAATGAACCAGTTTTGGGCAATTTAGTTATCTTTTAGTTAGCGCCTGATGTCGCATGCATGTCAAGTATGTTCTCTCATATACCAAGGCCTCTGTACCTCTTAAGGGTACATAAAACACGTGCTTGCATTTAGAGTTACCATTATCGAATGAATTGACACTTTTTGTACCGTGTATCATCAAGGAGTTTGACTTTGAAGAGGTGAAATAGTCCGTGTAAGATTTACATACCTCCTTTCATTATTGACCGACTTCCCAATAGAAGGAGGTACTCAAGTCGTCTGTATATATTTTTTTATTTTTTTTTAACTTAATCTTTCACGATTGATATAATTAGAACGTTTTTTAATAACTTATCTTCAAGTTTGGATAGTGCCTTTTTAGAGTAATTAAAATTATTTTGTTTCATATTTTATCGTACTTCTATCACGCATAGATGTCATTGTCGTCCATAACTCGGCACAGCTTGTCAAGTAGATTTTGGCGTCCAAAAGGTTAAACTTAAACGAAATGAAATAGGTACAATCTGAATAAATCTGACAAAGGTTTACATAAATATAAAATAAGTTATTATGAATCATACAAAATCTAAAAGTGTTCCGTCAGTTTTCATAAATATTTATTTTCAGTGAAGATCAACAAGACCAACCAGCGCCTGTTTCGTGGTTCCATCTAGTGAGTTTTTTTTATTAATGTAATCGTTTTATTAAGTTTAAACAGTGATAGAATCCAGCAACATCTGTTGCACGGATACGAGCTCGCCCGGTGCAATACCACGACCACACAAAAGACAGGTGTTAAGTGGAATCAATTCCGCGTTTCGTGCGATGAGTGTGCAAGCCGGAGACCTAAATTTAATACTCTCCCCCTTCTAACCCTTTTCTTATAAGAGGAGGGTGGACAAGAGAACTGGATTTGACGGAGGACATATCCTTTTTCTCCTCCTTGGTCTATTAAAGACTAGCTGTTGCCCGCGACTTCGTTCACGCAATATTAAGTTCAACAAAGTAGCCTATAATATGCCCGTCTATATCAGCTACCCTCCAGTGAAAGTCCAGTCGAAATCGACCCATCCATTTCGAAGATTATCCAGAACAAACGCGGCTTGCGGACAGACAGACAGACGAAAATTTATTAGATGCGATTATTCTTTATCAGCAACGCAAATGCATCATTTTGCCGAAATCTGGAATTTTTCTTTTGATATTACAAACAGACACTCCAATTTTATTATTTGTATATAGATATTGATAAAATGGCGACTAGTAGTCGCTTGTCTTAATTTACTAATATTTCCCTTAACCATTCCAACTAAGCTCTAGGTTTGTGCTAGGATATGGTTCACAACAATAGTCTAATGGTGGGATTCGAACCCTCGACCGCAAGATCGGTTGTCCATACCTAAAACCATTAGGCTATTGGCGTTTTAATTGAATTAATAGACGTAACATATAGTTCAGGTACGCAACACCATGGGAGTTGCTGTTGCTGTTCGCGGGCGTGTTCCTGGCGACCATGAACGGCCTGATGGTGCCAATAGGTGTGATTATCTACGGCGAGTTCACCGCGCTACTCATCGACCGCACCGTCATGGTCGGCACCTCAAATCCGACTATCACAATATCCATGTTTGGCGGCGGTAGAATACTGTAAGTCGAACACAATAGCTGTTTTCACTGATACGTTTTAGCTGTCAGTCCTCGTTTTGTCTAACAAAATTAATACTTGCCTTCTAATTTTTGTTTACAATCAAAACCAGTGCCTGTGGCTTAGGTCTCTATCTATACTTATGTTATAAAGAGGAAAGATTCGTATTTTTGTATGTATTGAAAACTCAAAAACTACTGGGCCGATTTCAATTTTTTTTCACCATTAGAAAGCTATTTTATCGCTGAGTAACATACGCTGCATTTAAGCCAATATAAATCGATATATCGGACAGAACTTTTTTATTTATTCACAAACTTGAACCTTTTATATTTTAAATTTGATTATATACGGAGATCTGTGTAAAGTAATAATTTAAGGTAATAGGCTGACCGAGTGTAATGTTACGCGCTGTAACGTTAGCATCGAGCTGCTTATTGCTCTCTGGTCTCCTCGAACTGACTGAATGCTCGCCGTATAACATATAATACACCGCGTAACATCGATCGCCTTTAGAAGAATTTTTAACAGTACATTCACTTTCAGAACGAACGCCAGTGCTGAAGAGAACCGCATAGCTTTGATAGAAGACTCACAGGCTTTCGGTATAGGCTGTACTGCTTTCTCTGTGCTCCAGTTCATCTGTGGCGCTGTTAGTGTTGACCTGTTTAATTATGCAGCCAGCAGACAGGTAACTCTACAAATCTTTTGCATAACATGTTAAAAGTTATTCTAGTATTTATATGATGTTTAGAGCCTAAACTAAAACTAAATCGCATTCATAATAACTATTTATTAAAAACATAAATCACGACTATGGATTGAAGCACGATAGTATTGTTTGAAGCGATTTTAATACATTGAATGCCACTACGATTTTTAAAATTCCTGTATCTAATTATAAGCGCTTTTAAAACGCGACGCTTTTTTAACGCGACGCTTTTTTATCGCTCAGTATTGCATTTCGAGCACTGGGCGAACGAAACAAGAGTTTAAAGCGATCTTCGCTTGACAGCGGTCAACATAAAATTTTAACGCCGCGTCAAAAAATCGCCAATGCGAATCCGCTAACAAAGCACAATAGCACTGAAAGTGTTAACTACATTGAAAATTATTTATACACCATCAAAGTGTAGGCTAATAACGATATATCAACTTCATTGGCAAGGCGCGATGTCCGACACTCACCCGTCAAATGAGATAATTATGCGAGCGTGTAACACTAAAAATGTTTCTTTATGGTTGTAATAGTTATTCTAAGCGTAGTTAAAACATTAATTAATTATGATTTCCTTATTCTTAGTAATTATGTATGTACATTGGTAGATATATAGTAATTATTAAGTACTTAATAACTGGTAGAGCCCGCTTTAATATCTTAGCACGAATGGGTCGGCTCGCCCGGTGCAAACGACCACACAAAACAGGCGTGAAGTGGAAGCAATTCTTTCGTCTGATGAGTGTGGTGCCTGAGTCCCAACGTTAGTCCCTTTACCGTTCCACCCTTTTCTTATAAGAAAAGGATTGGATGGGAAAGTGGATTTGACGGTGGAGGATACGCATAGGAAGGGGAAATATCGTCTTTATGTGCGTCTCCTTCTCCGTCGATTTAGGGTAGGCAACGTATCTGCAATTGCGGATGTCTATGGGCAGCGGTCGCTTCGCCGTTTCGGCTGATTTAGGTGGCCCCTTGCTCGTTTGCACTTTATTGTATAAAAAAAATCAGGAAATAGCATGACGCAGTCAAATACATTGGCATTTTAATATAATCATGCATTTAGCGTTAAAATTTTCCGAGAAAAAATTAAAAAGTAAACCGCCACATAATGTTATTGGTCGTTTGACTGATACAGTAATTAAATTATTCGATTCATGAACCTTTTTTTCTTTATCATTAAAATAGTAAAGAAATATACGTGAGAAGGGATTTTTGTTTTTGATTATGTTTTATTTGACAGATTGATAGAGTTAAGGAGAGGTTTCTGAAGGCGGTGCTGCGACAGGACATCACGTGGTACGACCTCAATACAACAATGAATTTCGCAACAAAAGTATCGGAGTAAGTATTATGCTGTTATCGACTTGTGATGGCGATTAAAAAACAAAATGGCGACCAATGTGTACGGACTTGTATGATATTGTATTGTGTATTGCGTAAGTTAATTGTTTAGTATTGTTTAGCGATTAAACTCGACAGATTTCCTAATTTATATCGACTTGTAAGGATCTTAAAGGTTATCAACATAAAGTGGACCTTAACATCCGACAAAAGGGATCAACGATTAGGCAACACCCAAAGTACCCATTGAAATAATATTCGTTGTCTCTATATTTTTCAAGACAACGAAAGAGATGACAATACGAAATATGTAATACTAGCTGTTGTTCACGACTTGGTACACGCGAAATTAAAAAATATAGCCTATGTTACTCACAGATAAATTACCTTTCTAATGGTGAAAGTATTTTTTAAATCGGCCAAGTAGTTTTTGAGTTATTGCAATACATACAATAATACAAATCTTTCCTCTTTATAGTATTAGTATAGACATAGATATCATTGAATTTCTTGGGTAACGTTATTCCAGTGACGTGGAGAAGTACCGCGAGGGTATAGGAGAGAAGGTGGCGATGTTCGTGTACCTGGTGATGTCCTTCGTCACCGCGGTCATCATCTCCCTCGTGTACGGCTGGGAGCTTACACTTGTCATACTGTCATGCGCGCCGGTTATTATTGCAACAACTGCAGTAGTCGCAAAGGTAACACGAATGTAGTCAGCCGATAATTGTTCACGGAAGTCCCTTATTTGTAACTAGATTTACGAGTGCAGTAAGTCTTTCTACTAACGTTTAGTGGAGAAAAACTTAATTAAGGATTGTTTTTATTAAACATAGCAATTTATCGCACAACCGTTGTGCGATTGTCGATTGTTACGCAGCCAATTCAACTGTTTTGTTGCAAAACTAAAAATCGAGTAGTGTACCGCCATATAAGCTCATAGGAATCAAAGCGAGACTAAACAGTTGTGGCGATAGTTTAGTCAAAGGTGAGCACGCTCTTAAATTGATGAAAAATTCTTATCACATTGATGATGATGATGAGATGGGATTCGAAAATTACGTTATCTTTCTTATTACTGCTGTAAAATTATTATACGGTGTCCTATTATATACATCCTTGTACAGGTTCAATCATCGTTAACAACTCAAGAACTAAAGGCGTATAGTATAGCGGGCGTGGTAGCGGAAGAAGTGCTGTCGTCAATACGGACAGTGGTCGCCTTCGGCGGTGAAGAAAAGGAGATAGAAAGGTATTAAAATTGGATATTGATTTATTAATTACTAGCTGTTGCTCGCGACTTCGTCCACGTGGAAGTAAAAAATATACCCTACGTTACTCACTGATAACGTAGCTTTTTAATGGTCAATGAAGTTTGGAAATCGGCTCAGTAGTTTTTGAGTTATTTCAATACATAGAAAAATACAAATCTTTCCTCTGATCCGTCAATATCGATCAATAGATGGCGCTAAACGTTTAGCGCAGCCTTACTGTATAGATTTTTAATATTGTAAATATAAAATTTCTGACTATTGCAAAATACGAGCTAGACTAATATAAAGATATATTTAATAATAGATAATTAGCGGGATTCGAACTTATGACCTCATAAGGGAACCAACCCCTTTGACCATTAGGTTATTCAGCACTAATTTTAGGGTTAGTGGCGCCCTGAACAAGAATTCTACGACGCCCCAGTTTTACATTTGGGGAAATGAGAGACATGTGGCGCTTCTTTCTGTCCAGCACCCTGGGCGGCCAACCGTGCCCTAACGCCGAGGCTTTGCGCTAAAAGATCCCAAGGATCTGATACGATAGTATTCTTTATCAGGTATTCAGATCGTTTGGCTCCAGCTAAGAAGACCGGAACGAGGAAAGGGGTGTACTCCGGCATGGGGAGCGGCTTCATGTGGCTCATCATCTACATGACTTACTCTCTCTCCTTCTGGTACGGCGTTGGTCTCATCCTCGACAGCAGACACGAAGAAATACCTATATATACACCCGCGGTGTTGATGATTGTAAGTACATTATTTATTACTAGCTGTTGCTCGCGACTCCGTCAACGTGGAATTAAAAACCACAAAAGTAAGTAGCCTATGTGTTCTTCCATACTATCCTCTACATCTTACGATCTTGCTCTATAAATTTAATTGAGATCCGTTCAGCAGTTTAGGCTACAAACTCTAACAAACATCCATCAATCTAAACCTTAACTTCTTTAGGTGGTATATCGACAGTTAAGTTTGTCGTCCAGTCTATGGTAGATGACCGTGCAATTTTTGTTCTAGTCATAAATAAATACATGTCCTTAAAATATTACATTTCGTTAGTAGTTGAAAGGTTCTTTAAGCATTATAACATGGAGTATATCACCAGCACTTCGTTGGCACATCGACCAGTAGAGTACTCTTGTTCTGAACGTGCCAACATAACAAATAATGTTCTGTTTACTCTCAGATCTTCTTCAGCGTGCTGCAAGGAGCTCAGAACGTGGGGTTAACATCCCCGCACATAGAGGCGATGGCAAGCGCGCGCGCTTCCGCCAGTGCGATATTCCGGGTCATTGACCGCAAACCAGTTATTGACAGTCTGTCGACAGAGGGCAGTAAACCTGAACTAGACGGCGATTTGGAGCTCAAAGATGTATACTTCAGATATCCGGCAAGACCTGATGTTCAAGTAAGTGCTTTTGTATTATAAAAAGAAGGTGGGCCTCCGGCATGTACACTCTTCAGACAAAACTCGGAAATACTTCCACTTCACGCCGGTCTTCTGTGTGGTCGTGGTATTTCACCGAGCCAGCCGTACAGTGCAAAGACGTTAAAGCTGTCTCTACCACTGTTAAACATACCTATTACGTCTCTCTTCTTTAGATAGAAGTTAGAAACATAAAAAATTGTCTTTAACAGTGTCTTATTCGGAATATCAATGTACCTTCGACTTTTTTTCAACGTGTCTAAGAAATATAACTATTATAGGTGCTGAACGGTCTATCTTTAAAGATTAACCGCAACGAGACAGTGGCGCTAGTGGGCGCGAGCGGCTGCGGCAAATCCACCGTACTGCAGCTGCTACAGCGCATGTACGACCCGGAAGAGGGCAGTGTGCGCGCCTCCGGACACGATGTGAGGGAACTGAACGTGCGACATCTCAGGAACCATATAGCGGTGGTCGGACAAGAGCCGGTGTTGTTTGCTGGCTCGATTAAGGAGAATATTAGGTTAGTCAATTTATGTGTCGTTGAATAAACAAATAAATTGCAATTGGGTGAAGATGAATTGATGAACATCATCATCAGCTCATTGCCTTAATTAATGATCGTCATCAGCTTACTACCCACTGAGGGGCTCGGAGCCTACCCTTAGGGGTGACTAGGCCTTAGTCAACCAAGCTGGCCAATTACAGGTTGATTTCAGACATTACTTTGAATTACTTCAGATATGTGCTGGCATTACCATGTTTTTCTTCGCGGTAAGAACGTCAGGTAAATTATGTACATATGAAAACCGAAAACTATATTGTTATATGGCGGGATTCGAACCCAAGACGTGTAGATTACAATTCATCATATATCGCCACTATTTATTTCGTTATTAAGTTTTACTGTTTAACTTTTTTCTAGATTAAGTAATCCGTCGTGTACTGATGAAGAAATTATTGTCGCAGCGAAACAAGCTTACTGCCATCATTTCATAAAGAACTTACCCGAGGTAAATATATTGCTGTATTAAATGAAATTATTAAATATTAGTAAGATTAAAGATTACGAGTGTAGCATTTCATTATTACATATGACCAGGGTTACGACACGATGATAGGGGAGAGAGGGGCTCAATTATCTGGAGGTCAGAAACAACGCATAGCAATCGCGCGGGCGCTCGTCCGCCGGCCGAAGATCTTGCTGCTGGATGAAGCGACTTCAGCGCTGGACTCCCACAGCGAGGCTAAAGTGCAGCGCGCGCTGGACGCGGCTGCGCACGGCCGCACCACTGTGATGGTCAGCCACAGGTGAGTACACCAGTATTGACGAATTACGTTAACTGTATCACAAACTGCTCGAAGTAAATGTGTTCTAGAATGTTAGATGCAACACCAGTAATAATCCGTAGATTTGATGGTGCCACACAAATGTGGACAAAGAAAAGAATGTTACATCCGTCCTCAATAGCTTAAATAATAAAACCAGTAACTCATGTAACGTTAAAAATATTTCCATTGACTAAAAGGTTGTGTACGTCGAAGGTTTCCAAATGGTTAGAAAAGTTAGATTTCGAACAAACTAAGAAAATTCTATACAAAAAGTAAAAAAGAGATGGAAATCTAAACTGTAATTCTTATTCCATAGGTTGGCAACGGTACTGAATGCGACTCGCATTGTATTCATAGAGAAGGGCGAAGTGGTAGAGCAAGGTACGCACGAGGAGCTGCTAAGCCAGCGCGGCAGGTACTACCAGCTAGTACTCGAGAACGAACCCAGCATTGCGCCAGGCGCGGATAAGAATAAGCACAAACGTGAGTCAACATTGACTATCTCCTCTCTTTGATTCCCCAAGTAGTTTAAAATTTGTGTAATGGTGTAGTTCGGTGTACAGTGACATCTAAACTTAAAGCGGCTTGCAGTTTTGAACGATATGAATTAAGTACAGAGGGATGAGGGTTAAATAGCCGACTTAAAGTTTCTTAAAAATCTTACTTGTATGAATCGGGAAAAGAATTCACAGAGAAAGTTCAAGGACTCATAAAAAATAATCAACTAAACCGCTGATCATATCTATCGATAAATGAAATAATGTACAGTCGCGGAAATCTGCGAATCCACTTCAGAAAAAATTGCCTTGTTCATGGCAATAAAAATAGACAATATAAACTCCGCTTCTTCCTGCAAATTACTAACCAGATAACAGTGAGTGCAAATGAAGGGATAATAATAAAAATATAAAGCCGGATATCATTAACAGACTTTTTTTCGTACAGATACATTTTTAATCTGCGTTTTACTAATGAACATTCTTCTTCTAGATGCAAAAATCAGGCGACCGATGTTACAAAAATTAGCATCGGTCGACTCAATACAAAGTACCACCGCGTCAGAAGAGGATTCCTGTTCAGAAGACAGCGTGGTGCTTGATGAGAAAGAAGATGAAGAGTTTAAGCCGACGACCTGGCAGATATTGAAGCTCTGTGAGCCGGAGAAGTGGCTGATGGTAGCTGGAGTTCTAGCAGCGGTCACAGTTGGCTCGTCTTTTCCATGCTTCGCGATATTGTTCGGTGAAACGTATGGTGTAAGTCATTTAGTGTATTTTGATTAGTTAGTCCCCTTCTTTTTTTTAATATTTTCTTTTCTTATTTGCTAGCTTTCGTTATAGGTTAAATTAAATGACTTATATTTGTCGTCAGTTGCTAGAGAACCCGGACGAGGAGTACGTCCGCGGCGGTACTAACATCATCGCGGTGCTGTTCCTGGTGGTGGGCGTGTTCACAGGCATCGGCATATTCTTCCAGATCTTCATCTTCAATTTGACAGGTGTCAGGCTGACTGCGAGATTGAGGTAAATATAGCATACATTTTTGTTATACTTAAAACTTCAATCAGCACACGTATGAGTGATGAATGTTTCGACAAAGCCCACAGTCAGATTACTGTCTACAAGCTATTAAGCTTAGATCCCTTTTCTACTAGCGCTTGAGTAGTCACGTGTTTCTATGCCTCTCGTATCATCCCTAGTGGATAGAAGATCTAACACAAACGTTTCCCTTTAGGGTGGGAGCGTTTAGAGCGATGTTGAAGCAGGAGATGGGCTGGTTCGACCATCCAGTGAACGGCATCGGCGCGCTGTGCTCGCGGCTAGCAGCCGACGCCGCTGCGGTGCAGGGAGTAAGTCCTTACCTTAACAAAATCAGTAGGGAAAAGTGAAATTATTGC
>LD699928.1:1553614-1565139 GCA_003118335.3 Papilio memnon
ATTGCGACATCCAGAGAAGCCTCGAATAAAGCCAATACGATAGCCACTGAAGCCATCTCTAATATACGGACAATATCTGCGTTTTGTAAGTGATTTCTTCCGTAATAATTGGTCTGTCAATGTTTAATACTTCAGGAACTTTGGAATTCAGATCGAAGCTACCGACTCTAATAGAAGCGCTTATAATAACACATCTATATCTATCTTTATTATACTCTATACTAATATGATAAAGCGTAAACACACTTCTTAGTTATGTAGAATGTCAGCAATTACAGCATATTTTTGAATAATTATTTTTTTAATTAAAAGCTCTACACTTACGACACGCTTTAGGCTATATATTTTCAGACTATCGAACTTAAGGGTAAATAAATTGGCAAAAACTGTCATGTGCGAAAGGGATAAAAACTACAAACCGTAGTATTAAAGAAGCAAGATTGCCATGGTAACTGTGATTGTTAGCCGATGTGAAGCTTTCGATGTTTTTGTGCATTTGAATTTTGACATTTGCAATTTAAAGTTATAGAAATGTAAATAATAAAATAAAGTACTCATAATTTCAAGCGGATGAAGCCACTGATCAAGATTTAATTCAATTGAATTTTAAAGAGTTAATTTCATTTGAATGTATTCCTAGAATTCTCATAATGAGTTGATGACAGTTGGATGTTCTATTTATTATATCAAACACAGTACGAAATGATAATAAAAGTGTTTTTATACCCATTTGGGGTTTTTAATTTCACTGGTTATTTTCAGGTGGCGAGGAAGGTGTAATACACCGCTACAAGGAGGCAGGTTTAGTAGCGTCAGGTCGCGAGCGACGCAGCATGCGCTGGCGCGGCGCCGTGTTCTCGTTCGGGCAGACGGCGCCGGTCGCGGGCTACGCGCTCTCGCTGTGGTACGGCGGCGTACTCGTCGCTAATAAGGAGGTCCACTACAAATCTGTTATCAAGTTAGTATTACCACTGTATAGCTAATGGAACAAATTTTAAAGTATAATTCAAAACACGAAAAATAAACAAATAGTGTTTGATATATTAAGGTAGAATTCAATTTATAAAAATGAACAACTTATGCTGAGTGAAAGGTAAAGAGCGGTGTCGGTACAACCTGCTTCTAGATTTACTAGCTTTCGCCCGGGACTATGTCCGCGTGGAATAAAAAAACAAAACCGAGTAGCCTATGTGTTAAACCACACTATCCTCTACTTCTAATTAGATCGAGATCCGTTCAACAGTTTGGGCTACAAAGTCTAACAAACTTCTATTCATCCATCTAAATCTGCGCATTTATAATATTAGTAGAGATACCTTTATGAATAAGAAAAACATTAAGAAGTTATATATCAAAGTTTGTAGGTTTTTATTCAATTTAAATGAATTTCGAAATCTTATAGTCATGTATAACTGCACAATTATTGTAATGTTTTACTTTAATCTCTTCAAGTATACAATATTTCCAGAGTATCGGAGGCGTTGATCTTCGGCGCGTGGATGATGGGCCAAGCGCTCGCGTTCGCGCCAAACTTCGGCGCGGCCATGTTAGCGGCGGGCCGCGTCATGACGCTGCTGGCGCGGCACTCGCGCGTCTGCAGTCCAACGATCGCCACCGTGCCTGACGACTTTGTAAGTCACACACTGTCTGAGTCACAGTAACCACTTAACCACTCTGAATGATTCTCTAGAAAGAAAAATAATACGTCTAGACGTCAGTATAAGACTCTAATATGCTACTTTCTTTATTTATCAATTTTTTTTGTAGTAGAAATATGCCTATGACATAAGCTTCGCTAGGGGTGTGCGGCAGGAAGTTGGTCACCCTCCTATCGAATTTAAAAATGTAAAATAGATGTAAAACTCGAACAAGACCGTATTAATGGTAACTGGCAACCCTATGCTCTATCCTATACCTTGATCATCGGCTGGCGACGTCTATGGCATACGGTTTATATGGCAACATCTAATCATTAATCTCCGCTCGATTATGAAAATGGCAACAATAACAACTAGCAGTCGTTTCTATATAACGTTTGTTACAGATAGCTGCGGGTAAGATTCAATACAAGAGTGTAAAGTTCCGATACCCGACGCGGCGCGAGGTAGAGGTGCTGCGCGGGCTGTCGCTGGCCATCCCCAGCGGGAAGCGCATCGCGCTGGTCGGGCCGAGCGGCTGCGGCAAGTCCACGCTGATACAGCTGCTGCAGCGGCTCTACGACCCCGATGAAGGATATGTGGTAAGATAAAATTTATATTGATATCCGAATGGTAACTACTTTGCTTTTATAACTAGCTGTTGCTCGCGACTTCGCCCGCGTGTATGATATAGCCTATTTTACTCACTGATAACTAAGCTTTTTAATGATTTTTTAAAATCGTAATTAAGAGACTTGCTAACAATTTTATGAGCTACTAGCTTTCGCTCGCAACTCCGACCCCGTGGAATTAAAAAAACAAAAGTGAGTAGCCTATGTGTTCTTCCAGACTATCCTCTACGTCTATGCTAAATTTCATCGAAATCCGTTCAGCCGTTTAGGCTACGAACTCTAACAAACATCTATCCATCTAGACTTTCGTATTTATAATATTAGTAAGATATTTGGGCTTGAAGTAAATTATTATTATTAGAAATGTTCTGCTTTTCTTCGAGAACTGAGTTCTCTGTTTCTAATAATGTTTTATTCCTCAGTACATGGATGACAACAGTATAGCCGGCGACATGAACTTACCGACGCTACGTAAGAACCTGGGCATAGTATCGCAAGAGCCGGTGCTGTTCGACCGAACCATCGCGGAGAACATCGCGTATGGAGACAACACGAGAGTGGTAGCGATGGACGAGATTGTTAAAGCAGCGAAAGAAGCGAATGTGCATTCGTTTGTGGCAGCATTGCCTACTGTGAGTTATCTTAATTACTAGTCTGTTTCAACTAGATATTAAAAAAATGTAAAAGACTTAATTAAATAGATAGTACCTATTCGAATGAAAATTACTCTTTTTTTTACAAGGTCTTAAAAATATATATTTAGACTAGCTTTCGCCCGTGACTCCATTCGCGTTGAATTTAAAAAAAACGAGTAGCCTGTGTTCATCCTCTACAACTATACCAAAATTAATCGAGATCCATTCAGTAGTTTAGGCTACAAACATCCATACATCCATCTAAACATTTGCATTTTTAATATTAATAAGAAGTAAGATTGAAGAGGTGTAAATCTACGTTAATATTAAAATGTATTATATTTTAATTCCAGGGTTATGAGACTCGTATCGGCGCGCGAGCGTCTCAGTTATCGGGTGGACAGAAGCAGAGGATAGCTATCGCACGCGCCCTCGTCCGCAACCCGCGAGTGTTGTTACTAGATGAAGCAACTTCAGCACTAGATACACACAGTGAAAAGGTAAAGTACGGGTCATACTTTCAACTCTGTCTTTTTTAAAGAGAATGAGCGAGATGACAATATTTTCAAGTGTACCTATTCTGAGTTCACTTGAATCAGATTGAAAATGATTGATTTTTTAGGTTGTACAAGAAGCGCTAGACCGCGCTAGTGAAGGGCGCACCTGTCTAATAATCGCCCATAGACTAGCGACCATAAAGAACGCAGATATAATCTGTGTCATAGACAAGGGCGTGGTGGCGGAGATGGGCAACCACGCGGAGCTGATGGCGCGGAAAGGAATATACGCGCGGCTGTACGAACTGCAGTGCGGGTTTATTGAGGAGGTAGACGAAACAGGAGAAAGTGGTGCTGCTTAGGTTAGGGTTAAGAATAAAAGTATTATTACCTACAGTGCCATACAAACTTTATGTCGGCTCGGAACAACACGCACAATTTTATTATCCACAGATAAACTTAATACCAAAATTTACATTAAAACAAAGAAAGCCATATGTTTACCATAAAAGTCAGGACAGTTATTTTCAGTTTTTCTCTGAACTGGATCCATATTAGACACGTGTTGGTTTATTTCGAACCGCAATAATGTTTGAATCTTATAATACTTAGATGGAATCTTAAACGACAAGCGTTAAATTCTCTTTCTTATTAAGACTCGTTTCTGACTACTCATTTATCTTTGTCTAGACAATGGTATCGCCCCCCCCTTAGACGTTGACCACGCCCATACACCTAATTTATCCATCCTTTTAGACATTCCTAATACATTCCCCTATTACCCAAACCATGACATTCCCTTTAAAAGACCTTTTTATGTTTAGATACCCTTTAGTTATCGACTTTGAATCCATATAGGTTTCCACTAATCACTTGTACAGTCAGCTGCATAGACTTTCACTTGTAATAAGCCTACGGTTTCTAAAGTAGCGTACAAACTGAAAAGTCCAATTTGAAACCGAAGGCGTATACTAGTTTCTAAAGCTTTGCAATTGTATACGTATTTGTGCAGCTGACTGTACAAAATATTGTTATCTTCTTTTCTCTAAGGAGAATGAAAGAGATGAATGTATTATACAGATGATATACATCTTTACAAATATCTTGGAGGCTAAGGTTAGCTGCGCACTGCAATAACCTCTCGCAATTCTTTACTCACCTAACTATCCGAACCTCCAAGATGTATGAAAAGATTTGTACTTGTTTTAATATGTACTAACACCGGTGTAATTATATGTACTTAATAATCAAAATTGTTTATAATTGTAAATAAGATTTATTAGGTTTTCAATATTTTTATTTGATAAATTGTAGAGTTGCTTTTCACTATAGTAGTATAAGTAGAATATAAGCTTTATGTTAATAATTATCGATTTATATTGAACAAACTTGAAGAAAAAGTAATAAAATTAAGGTAGTAAGTTTTTGATAGATCAATAAAATGATTCACTTTAAGTTAAAAAAAGATTATAAGATGTCAAACGAGCCTATAGACGTTTGCCCCCTTTTATTATAAAAAAAAGACATTCGGAATTATAGATGCGTTGTCTGTGCAAAAAAATCGATATGTCAACAATAGACAAAGACAAATGTCGTTAACTTTTCGATACAAAAACAATGTTAATTTTGTTTGCCGGCATAATAAATACGTGACATTTAGTAAAGTAAGGTTTATAGTATTGCGAGACAATTCTATTTATTGCTTATCTGTTTAATTCGCTTAAAACGTGCCTTTATTAACACACGCCTATTTAAGTGATAAATTGTACGTCTATAACCGTGGCTCTCTGCTCCCGAAATATTTTACGGGCCGTTTTAGTAATGGTTACTAAATTCCTTGGTGTTTTTTATTTAAACTGCACTAAGGCACTCTTAGTGACAATTATTCTGAGTGGCAGGGATTCTGTGTTATAGCTCATAGCTGCTAGTTTTAATTGTTGAAATAATAGTAAGAGAGATTTTTGACCCCGTTTTTGTTTTTTGTGTTTACTAATAAGGGATTATTATCGATTTTTTGTGGATATTAAAAAAGTTGTAATTACAAGTAAAGTTATAAGCATTTGTATTATAGTTAGATATTTCGGTTTAAATGATTTTTTAAAATGAGTTGAATAGCAAAATATCGAATTTAATATTACTTTCAACAAGACAGTAACTACGTAAAAATGTCGAACGTTGGTCTGGAAAAATGTTGAACAATTTGAAAAGCTTCTAGAATACTCCCTCTATTCCTTCTTTCTACAATTTCCTAACAATAGGTTTTAATTTTAGGTTATGCTCAAAATGTATTATAAATGGCAAGCTTAAATGTGTTTCTTGCTTTACTCAAAATGTAGATAATGAATTGTAAATAAAAGAATAAAAAATTATATTCAATGGTGTATTAATTTGTATTAGAAAATATTTTTGTAAGAATTGTAAAATTTCCAATTTAGTGTCCCTGTATAAAAATGTTCTCCCTTTTACTCTATTCGAAAATATAGAGACAGCAATACATTTCATTTTTAATACAATTTCGAAAATAAAATTTTAATTCAATTATATCATTCAAAATCTTATGATTCGCAGAATTATTTTTATGATCAACAAGCTATCGCCCGCAAACTTAGCATGGAATTAAAAAAAAATGGTCCATAACATTCCCGCGTGCTATCTACTTTTTACCAGCTATCTTCCAAAGACCCGTCCATATCCCGTTCCCGTTCCAGAGACAGCGGTTCGGTCGCCATTTTGACAGCGCGGAATTAAAAAAAAAAGTAGCCTATAGTATGCCCGACCATGTCAGTTAGTCCGGTCGAAATAAGCCCAGTCGTTTCGGAGATTACCCGGAACAAACGCGGCTTGCGGACAGACAAAAAATGTTTTAATCCCCAATACATCATCTTCCCGAAATGTGGAATTTTTCTTTTGATATTACAGACACTCCAATTTTATTATATGTATAGATTATTAATATTCTTTATTATTAACGCGAAAGTTTGAATGGATGGATATTTTGAGCAGGTAACAGGACGAAGTTTGGCAAAAAGATAGCCTGAAAAACTTATTTTCTAAATATGAAAGAAATTAATAATAATAAGGCGATGCGGACTGATATAAATAAAACAAATTCTTAATAATACCATTTAATAAATAATATTTTCTTATGATTCATTTTTGTTGAAATTATTTTACTAAAAGGGATAACCTCAAAAAGTATAGAATAACATTAACCCTTAAAACAAAAACAAAACATTAAAAAAAATCTCATTTTGTTATTACAAATATATCCAACTGATTTAAGAACGAAATTTAACTTTCGGGAGTTTTTTAAATTCATATAACAAGATTCCTAACAATGATATTCATTTAATTCCTTTAAAAATATCAAATTATTTAACATTTCCTAAATCCCCACTATTATATTTGTAATACATTATTAATCGCAATGTGATCTTTAAATAACCGCTAAACAAGCGTTTGGAAATCTGACAGTCGAAATTTTCACACGGTTCAAGTACAGTTGGTCAGTAGCACTCAATTACTGGACTGGCAATCAACTGGTATAGTGTGAACACTGACGCTTGTGAGTGCATTCAATCTATGACTCCGTCACAACTGGACAAGTATGAACCCGGCATAAAATACTTTGGCTTGTATATGTCCAGTGAATTTAGATATCAAATTTATTCATATAAGTAAATAATTTCATATTTAATTTAACATTGACATAATCGAGTGTTTAAATATCTCGATACAATCGATTATATTTACCGATTTCTTTCACATCCCTAGTACAGTAAGTTTCCACTGCCAAAGTAAAAACATATATTGTTATGTCTGTTTTACAAATAAAACTAAAGGGATGACAATCTTTTATATTCAAACAGTGAAATCCCACAACAAAAATATCGAAATCAATTTAAACACACGAAAACATTCAATTGTTACATTTTCCAGTTGTAATCTAGCACTGGACTGGAATAAAATAAACTGCGGATAATCATTGTAACGTATTACAAACATATTAGTAAAATCAACCGAGTTACCTTGTACAGTCGCGGAAATCTGCCGTGTTCCATTTACAGAACCGTGTAATGACCGATGTTCGTACAGACACTGTTAAAAGCGTCCTATTATTGTAATAAGGATGATTAGTTTGACAATTTAGTAGGAATAGGTTGAGTAAAATCGGATAATCTTTTTGACCGACTTCCCAAAAGAAGGATGTATTCAAGTCGTCTGTATGTTTTTTTTTTCATTTTCGATTTTTACTCCTATACAAGTTGGAATCGAGCAAACATTTATATTTTATTACATAAAAAAAATCTACTCAGATTTTTTAAGTTGTCACACTGGACACTAACGAATATGCGTCAATCAACTATAGTTATTGTGCCGCGTCGTTGTCTGCTATTTTGTTTGTTTTATTTAGGCACTAAATGTATTGTTATTCACTAATGGGGAAGGGATATTGGCTCCCGCACAGCACAGAAGCCAAGGCTCCCATGAAATCTAATTTAACTAGTGTTTAAAATTAAGCATTTTTTAATATGGACAAAACGTTCAAAGGACATTTAACACCGACAAATTTCCCGATAGTACAAGATTCAGTTCCTCTGCGCGACCTCGCGGTGCTGCAGCGGCGCGGCGGGGTGCAGCCCGCGGATGACGGCCTCCAGGTTGTTCCTGTAAATGTCACCTGAGAGCTCCTCCTCGCCAACTTCAGGCTCAGACTTAGCCTGCTTCGTCGCTTCGTCCACTTCCTTACGGACTTGAGCGTCGATTTCCTATTTCACATAAATATTGCAGTAATAAATACAAAAAAGAAATTACAAAATTGAGAACGTCCTTTTGGGTCGGTTACTACTATCGGTCGAATAATAAAACATTTAAGAGCGCACGCGTCTCGCTTTGATTCCTGAGTTTGTAAAATCTTGACTTTTTTTATAATTTAGACTAACCAGCGGTCACTGGAATTCGCCAAAATAGCGAAGCGATCGATCCATAAACATTTACATTTGCAGATGCGTTGCTTCAATCAACAGAGGAGACGCACAGAAAGTTTCCCCTACCTGCGTCCCCTCTACCGTCAACTACACCCTTCCCATGTTTTCCTTATACAAAACAAGTAGAAAGAGGAAGTAGACTAACATTAGACCTCCAGCACATCCGATTATATACGGATAGCTTCCACTTCAGGTAAGTATAGTATTTAAATCCCTTCAAGTATTCAGATAGACTTGTCACCTAAAAGGTAGAGATAATATCACGTACCTTGAGCTGATCAGGTGTGGCGAGCTCCCTACTGAGGATCTTCTCCTTAAAGGAGGTGATAGGGTCCCTGGTCTGGCGTACCTCTTGCACCTCGTCTCGGGTACGGTAGGAAGTACCAGGGTCAGACATGGAATGGCCAGAATACCTATAGGTCTCCATCTCCATTACTAATGGACCTGGGAATAAGATAGACTAGTTTTCATCCTAGACTAATATTTAGACTAACTATCTA
Source organism: Papilio memnon (assembly GCA_003118335.3). NCBI lineage: Eukaryota > Metazoa > Arthropoda > Insecta > Lepidoptera > Papilionidae > Papilio > Papilio memnon. The sequence goes on from LD699928.1 coordinate 1,562,504, forward strand.
CTACTAAAGAGGAAAGATTTGTATTTTTGTATGTATTGAAATAACTCAAAGGCTAAATTAAAAAACTCTTTCACTGTTAAAAAGCTGCATTATCAGTGAGTAACATAGACTATGTTTTTATTGTTTTTTATTTCACGCGATCGAAGTTCCGAACAATAGCTAGTCTGTGATAAATTTCATCGAGATCCATTAATCCTTTTAGGAGAACGTACAAAATATTCAAGCTTTCGCGTCTTATATTAGTACTATTAACTGTCACTGCCGTTAAATGGTCACTGAGGACCATAATTGACCATTTTACAACATAACTACAAAGTTTAATTCCACTTTGAACGATGCGGTTATTTTTAGTGGAATAATTTCGATTTAAAACCTATTATCGAAGCAATTATTACTGGCAACATAATTAACATTAAAAAAAAAATGCAAGTATACCCTTATACAATTCCTAAAAAAACATTTAAAAGCAGTCAAAAGCACCTTACCTTTACCGCTATTACAATAGTCAATCGCGTACTTCGTGGCCTCCCTCGTAGCGAGGACATCCATACCATCAACCCAGATACCGGGCACGTAGTCCCCTCGGGAGTAGTAATCAGTACTAGCGGATGATCTGTCCACGCTTGTACCCATACCTGGAAAGACCAATTAAGGTCTACCTTTGGACCATTCAGCCCAATAGGAAATCCCATTGAGCCGATCTACTATTCGGCAGATTAATTTAATGGAGTCCATAATAGGGAAACTCCTATTAGACCAATTTATTTAATCAATTGATTGCAATTGTAATTGGGTTTTGATGATTTATCAATAATGTTAGTGAGATTAAAAATATTTCAAGTGATGTGTCAAGTATGCCTCCTTTATTTTCTTTAATCTCTTTGTAACAGACCTATTCAATTTAATTTCACTCACCATATCCATTGTTTTCACAGACAAATACACAAGGGAGGTCCCATAGCTTGGCCATATTGTACGCTTCAAACAACTGACCCTGATTGGCCGCTCCATCTCCATACAACGTGAAACAAACACCTCCATCAGCCCGATACTTATGGGCTAAAGCGATACCAGCACCTAACGGGGCCTAAAACAGTCTATACTGTTAACCTTACTAGTAATTAGATGTCGCAAATTTCGTTAGTGCGAAATTAGAAGAAAAAGGTCGTCTATTACTCCCGCGTACATTAGCTGACCTCACGTCAAAGTCAGTTTGGTCGTTCTGGAGATAGAAGTCAACCGAAATTTTGTCAACGTGAAATTTAAAAAAAGTAGCCTATATGAAAATCCATGTCAGCTACCCTACTGTGAAAAAAATCAATAAACGCTGTTTTCTTAAAAGCCTTAATCGGGTAATTTAATTTTCTGTGGGGATATTGTAATGCCAGGTTTTCATATGATTTGATATTTAAATTCTTAAGGGTATTTAGCCTACAAAAATGTGCACAAATATTTATATCAAGTAATAACATACCTGAGCTCCCACAATACCGTTTCCTCCATAGAAATTCTTGCCATACAAATGCATAGAGCCACCTTTTCCTCTCGAGCAGCCAGTCCTGCGACCAGTTAGCTCGGATAATACACCAAGTATACTGACACCCATCAGATGAGTCCATCCATGGCAGCGGTAAGCAGTTATCACACTGTCTACATCACGCATTGCAGCTCTCATACCAACCGCTACTGCTTCTTGGCCTAATATAAATCAATATCAACTTTAAACTCTATACCAACCATATAAATGTTTGAATTATTATAACAATTTTTGTATGAAATGAATCTACACAGAGCATGGTAACACTGAATGTGTTAAAACATTGTAATGTAAAGATTACTTTTTTTAGATAGATCAACAGGTTTACATAATTCAAGAGCTTGTACACCCATGAACATCTCCAAAAGCAGAGTTTTGTTGCCCGTCTCTCCCAAATCAGAATAAAACCACAAACACTCGACATTGGCTCAATCCGAAGGGCGAGCCATAAACAAGAAATTGAATAGAATACTTAACATAACAAATTTACAAAAATATTCTTTAAATGTATGTATCATCATCATCACCAGCTCACTATACGTCCCCACCGAGGGGCTCGGAGCCTACCCTAAGTTAGGGGTGACTAGGCCATAGTCAACCACGCTGACCCAGTGCGGGTTGGTTGACTTGACACATATCTTTGAATTTCTTCTCCGATAGGTGCAGGTCGCATTACGATGTTTTCCTTCACCGAAAGAACATTGGGTAAATTATGTACATATGAAATTCGAAAAATCGAAAAATCACATTGGTACATGGTGGGAACTCAAGACCTGTAGATTACAAGTCAAGTGCTTAAACCCCTGACCCACCGAAGCTCGTATGTATGTATTGGTAGATTTGTTTCCTGTGTCTTATATACCTATATTATCCAATAGTAAACCAATGTAAAACACTTTAATATGTGTATTGTTACATATAAATAAATTAATATTAAATAATGAAATCTTAACAAGCTTCTATGAATTGGCAATTAGACACCCTAGTATTAACTATAATGAGCTAATTTTTTTATAAATTTCGCAGATTTCTTTTAGAAATCAAACCCAGATTTAGTAACATAGTAATAGTGAAATACTAAAAAGATAAAATTATATTT
>LD699928.1:1602077-1614424 GCA_003118335.3 Papilio memnon
TTTATTATATTAGTATAGATATCAGGCGTTTGATTCCAAAAGCGTAGAAACAAATATTCCTACTTAAAAAAAACACTTTTTAGTACGTATGTTACAATCACAATGAAGGTTACTATATTCAGCTAAAATTAAAATATTCAATGCCAGACAGGCAATCAAGGCAAAAATAACAAAGAACAAAGGAAAGTTGTGTTTCCTTATTGACTTCCTAGATATATCACCGTCTTGTCTCATCTTGTAATACGTTTGAATCTACAATACTCTTTGATGATAACGATATAGTCTTCATTCAAGCAATCCGTACTGGACCAGCATAGTTGAGTATGGCCTAATCGCTAACTTGAGATAGTCTAGAGCCCCTCAGAGGGGAACAAGGTGACAAGAATTCTCAGTTCTCATTTTTAATTTCGGTATTTCCGTTACTTTATGAGAGCTGATCGAAAAATTCACAAATTCACGCAAACAATGTTAAGGGTTTGTAAATATTCTAAAAATAGGATAGACGACGTAATCGCATGAGCGCAAGGGCGTCTAAAACAACGGTTCGTACGTTTTGCTCGACGACCGTAAAATATCTTGCATCTGTCGACTAGTTGATATGATTTAAGTCACCGGTAAATCGTGAACGTCACTCATTTGTTTAGGCAAATTGTAAAAAGTATCAACAACCAATGACTCTTAAGAAACCTTTACAAAAATCCGTAATGCAATCGAATAGACATAAACTTTATAAATATACTAGCTTTCGCCCGCGACTCCGTCCGCGTAGAATTAAAAAAAAAAACAAATGTTAGTAGCCTATGTGTGTTTCCAGACTATCCTCTACATCTATACCAATTTTCATCGAAATCCGTTCAGCCGTTTAGGCTAGAAACACTAACAAACATCCATCCATCCAAACATTCGTATTTATAATATTAGTATGAAGTGTATTAGTACGATACATTTGTTATGCAATTTGCCTGTGCACATTGCAACGAGGCCACATTCAAGATTTACCGGTAACGTCTTTGGACGTCAAAATCTTTACGAGTTATTAAGCTTTGTATATTAACTGGTCTCACGAACGGTTGTATAAATGCTACTTAAATGTATCAAATATCCGGTGCAGTCAAAAGGTTGTAAAACGTGATAGGATTACGTCTACCGTGTTACACCGGACACAGGACGAAACTTTCATTTTCGTTTGATATCAAATACTTTAGTGAAGGTTTAAGTATGATCAATAAACTATCAATGTTGTAATAGAATGACTAACATGTAATAACTTGGCGTTTAAATACCGCACTTGCTTTAAAAGGAAATCAATTAATCAATTACTTGGGATTTTCCGTGATTATTTTTTATTGAGCATTTGTCTGTAAATGTTTCAATAGCCAGATTTTATGACAATGTACAAACGAAGGTTTAGATAAAGGAATCAAACTAAAGCAGAAGAACAAACACTATAATCTATGGTTATTAAAACGATTGTCATATTTTAATCCTTATTCCATAAACAATAGGGTGACTTACTCGATGGTCGGAATTTGGATACATCGGTGCCACATTTCTCTCTGTTGTAAAGCAGTTTCTTGCAGACGCGCCATGGCCCGAAGTATCCCTGATCGAAGTTCGGGTTCTCAACTGGAATAAGAAAGACCTATGTGAGTGAATTATATTTTAAACCTTATCTTGTTTCAGATAAGACATAAATTAGCGTGAGAATAACAATAATGTGTTATTTTATCGATCATCACTTTAGAAAATCCCATACATCACAAAGATTGTTTAATGCTTAATTTTAAAAGCCATCCTTTCACAAACATCCCCGAAATATTGTATTATGTAGTTCATTTGGTATTCAGAGGTCAACAGTATCACAAACAAACAGGTTTTACGGCATTATCTTAACACTGCCATCAGGGTACACTGACCTCCTAAACAGAAGTTGTTTCCCGCGAAATAATTCCTTGGAAAATATCTAGAATATATTACAAAGATGACACAAAAATACTTGATTTTAGATTTATCTTTAGTAATAACGAATTTAATGGATAGGTTAAGTTTTGTTGGTTACTGGTTACCCTGTAAATGTGTCGTGCTGTCTAATTTTACTCGAAAATCCAACAAAAACTAACAACTGAGAACATTGCGTCAAAGCCAACATGAATAAAGTAATTTAAATTCCAATACCAGATAAATAAAAATAACAAAGTGTATGAATAGGATTTCGTTAATTGGATTACTCTCAACATTTTTACTTCATAGTTATAGAGAAATGAATACAAACCTTTTTAACAAGCTTAAAACACATTTTTATACCTAGCTCCTAAACTATTACTACATATTATACTAGCTGTTGCTCGCGTTCGTCCACGCGAAATTGAAAATTGTAAAGAAATATAGCCAATGTTACTCCGTGATAACGTAGCTCTTCAATGGTGAAAGATCTTTTTAATTCGACCTAGTAGTTTTTGAGTTCTTTCAAATACAAAAATACAACTCTTTCTTCTTTATAATATTAGAGAAGTATAGATATAGAAAACAAAGTCGCTTCTATCGGTTTGTATCTATGTATGCTTAGATATTTAAAACTACGCAATGGATTTAGATGCAATGATCAAGAGGAAGGTTTTTATAATATAGTAGAGAAAAACTGATAATTTTATGTTTCTAATGTGATGTAAATAAACACATTTTCGTATCAACATTAGGGATTATTCCAAACCGTCACCCCGCTCTGTCGCCACGTGAGAATAAAAAGTTTCACCAGTCCCACCTTTTAGTCCCACTATCACCAATAAGGTGACAGATGAAACCGTTATGAAATAAAATAAGTTCCAACTGTCCCCCCGTCGCAAAATGTGGGACGGATCAAACTTTTTATTCTAATCTGTCTACATGGGGATAAAGCGGGTTGACAGTTGGGAATAATCCAACATTTGACGCGTGCGAAGCTGGGGCGGGTCGCTACTGTACTGGTGTAATATAAAGTGTCTTATAAGCAAAAAGGTTGTTAAATATCCATTTACTGGGATACTGTATTGAACAGTAAAAGTGAAACTCCGATACTGAGATGTTAACGACTATAGGAAACGGGCTTCGTGTTCTTACCATTTGCACCTCATTAGCAAGTGAGTCACATGTCACATGTCAATTACGTACTCTACTAGCCCTAGAGCATTCGTTTGATAGACCTTGAGTATGACTCAGATGTATTGAAATCTTACTAATTATAAATCTGAAAGTGTAGATGTATAGATGTTTGTTAAAGTTTGTAGTCTAAACTGCTGAACGGATCTCGATGAAAAGCATAAAAGTAGAGGATAGTCTGGAAAAACACATAGGCTACTTTTGTTTTTTATTGGCATACGGAATCGCGGGCAAAAGCTAGTAACATTATAAATGTGAAAGTTTGGATAGATAAAGCTGTACGGATCTTGTAATATTATAAATCCGAAAGTTTAGATGGATCGATGGATGGATGGATGGATATTTGTTAGAGTTTGTGGCATAAACTGCTGAACGAATCTCGAACATTATAGATATAGGGAATAAACAACATCTGATAAACATATAGGCTACTGCTTTTGTTTTTTCTGAATTGCACGCGAATGGCGTCGCGTTCGATAGCATAATTTGTTATTAATTTCGTAAGATACTGTCACGTTCAGATTAATTTTAGGAAACTACAGTAACTAATAGATAATCGTGACTGGCGTAGTATAGGCGTTAGTCCGAGCAACTGTAAAATCATTAAGAACCACGTAGAAACAATAAGTCGTAAAGTGTAACGATAAATTTTACGATCACCGGTTAACTGATAGCCTAGATTCTGTAACTGCGTACCTAAGAATGAAAGATTTAGCTTCGCTACTGTTGAAAATAGTGTACGCGAAGTGTTTTTTTAAACTAACTTTCGCACGCGACTACGTCCGGGTGGGTGGAAATAAAAAGTAGTCTATTTGTTGTACCATACTCTACATCGATGCCAAGTTTAATCGAAATCCGTTTAGCAGTACAAACTCTAACATTCATCCATCTATATTTTCGCATTATAATATTAGTATAATATTTATGATTACAGGTTTATGCGTGAAAAGGAAAACAATACCTGTACAGAAACATTGTAAAAATAGAGAAGTTTTCTTAATTATTCTTGATGCGTTAATCATAATCTAAGGGTACTTGAAGCAATAATTATTATACATAGATGAATAATTTAGATGATAAATAAGAGATTTACCATGAACTTACACTGAAGCTTCATTGGTCAACAATGTCACGGACTATTGGCAACTTTAACTATCATTAAAAACATTTATTTTAGAATTATTAGAGCATTAATTTTACAAATAAAAAATAAACCTGCATTTGTATATTTGATAATTACATGGTGTATATTAATGAGATTTTCTATAGACTAGAAGTAATCTGGTAAGGGAAACTTAACCCTTAACTCGACGAAGTTATTTCTGGACACTATGGTTAATGGATGATAAAAATGTTTGTCCTACAAATCTGTCCTTCAAGACATATTTATATGAACAAAATATCACAGAAGCTTGCATATAAAGGCCCTTGTTAGTTGCTCTATAAAATGAGGTCGTTGTCAATCAAAAACCAGCACCGACATTCCGATCATTGAAGTACTGTACGTAATTTAACAGTTACTCTATTGTATTCCACAAAACTGTACAAATAAAACAAATGTTACTGTTAGGTGATTTTTTTTATCTGTAATCGTAGCATCAAGAAGCGATTCGTTTTTTCTATCCATTAAGAAAAACTAACCGCTTATAGTTTTTGTTGACGGAACTGATACGTTAATATGAACCCCGTTTTTTTCGTTTGTCAAGTGTTAACGATAATACTGGATAGCTGTTTTTCTAATAAACGTTATTTACCGACTTATTATTAGTAACAAGGTGAAAGGTGTCATGATCGAGAAGGAGGTGACGACTGACATGACAGAAGATAGATTCAGCTGGGGACGAAAACCTGGTCCCCCAACCCTATGGGAGTAGGATAAGGACGGGGCATTAATAATTAACAAAACAATAAACAAACGAAGGAGTTAATTATACGTTTTCGAACTTAAATTCCGTTGTTTAATTCGAAATCTATTCTTAATGAAAATATTTTTAAATCAAGAATAAATCAAATGGCTTACGTTTCTAGCTTAACTTGCTCTTTTACACTTTACTACCCAACTTACACTTGATGTAGCTACGCATAGTCCATGCTTTCTTTTTCTAATAGGAAATTTTATAACATCTTCAGTTTCTCCTCATTATAGTGTTGTTCTCCGCAATTAATCATGTGCAAGGCAGCAAGTCAGACAGTAGTTTCCGTATGTCATTTAAGGTACTAAACAAATATCTTTGGCAATGTTAAACATTTCTAGAAGTAGATTTGAAATAGACATCACTAAATGGTAAGAAATGCTAGTGTATCAGCTACAATATGTGTATATTTATACTAAATCTACATTAAGTTCTCCCTTAGTGAAGAATTGTCGACCATAAGATGGAATCACAACCTTTATAAACTACAATAGTGGTTCGTATATTTAATAATATAAAAATTATCCATACTAATATTATAAATAGGAAAGATTTGTATTTTTGGATTTTCGTATGTATTAGATTCACGTAAAATCTACGGGGCCGATTTCAAAAATTCTTTCACCATTAGAAAGGTTTATCTGTGAGTAAGATTATTTTAATAATATAAAAATTAACAAATGCAACATTTTAATGCTCCAGAAAAAGTTGAATGCTCGATGGTTTTATACATTCTTTAAAAAAAAAGCAACTCCATAAGCGTGCTGTGGCACATCCCACAAGTTTTGTCACAAAGGTCTCAAGGTCGATGACCCGTTTGGCGGGCGTACCACATTTTTAAATGCAGCGTGGGTACGCTCTAACGTACTTCGCAAACATTGTAAAATATTTACATCGATGGGACATACAAATTTGAATGCCATTGTAATTTTAATATTCTAACTGGTATATACAATGGTCTCAAATGAATACAACCTTTAGAAGTTAGGTATTTTGTTTGTTTATCCTAAAACTTGATTGTATATTGATTTTATTGCGATTTATTTATGCAGTACGTAAAAAACTGTGACATGGACATGATGTGACTTTAGACTAGTTCAAGACAATAAAGTAACATTAATCTTAGGGGTTTCCTCTTTTATTTGTTAAAAAAAAATTAAACCAGTTTGAAACCAAATACTACAGATAAATCAGGATCGACAAACATGTAAAGAAATTTATATTTCTCAGCTTAGTCCCTTGGATCATAGAATTGATAGTTTTTTAAGCAACAAACTCCAAACAATTTACATGTAAGCGTGCTTTGTAGTCATTACAACGGATTTAATGCTTTTGATTTAATCTTATAGTCCTAAATATTATCACGCAATCCTTGTCAATGTTATTATAAACGGCCAAAAAGAAAATAATAAAAAAATCGGCCAACGAGATTCGAACTCGATTTTTTTTTACATTTTTTTTATTTCAATTTTCACGTCCACTGAAGGTGTTTTGTACCAATCTATACCATTATAAAGAGAAAGATATATTTTTTGATTTTTCGGATTTTTGTATGTATTTGATTCACGTATTATCGAAAAAAAAATGGTCCTTTTAAATAATAAAACATTTAGAATTGTTATTCGATTATTAATGAACACCTAACAGTGACAAATTGGCTAACTTTAATAGTCTTTTAGCTGGGGCATCGATCCATTGACCCAAATATTTCGCCCTGCAACCGACAGACAGTTTTGCAGTTTTGTAAATGTAGGTTGGTTTATGCGATTCCTTTTGACATTGCATTTAAAAAGATTAGCAAGTTTTTAATAAACTCGTGTTTGGTTGCTGAAGTTTCCATTTATTTTATCATTACCTATTGACATTAGTGTTAGGTTGAACTGAGTTTTAACGGAGTAAAACTCAAGTTACGTAGTTGGGAAATGCATTTAATGAAGTTATGGAACCAATAACACTAACGAAAGGTTAAAAGTAGCTGGGAAACCGGTCATGAATGTATTATTTTTTATTATAGTTGGTATCCATAAGCCATTATACACAACTTGCATTAACTTTTAAAAAAAATTCTTTGTAATAAAATGTCCAAACTTTATTAAATTAGAGCTTATTCAGCTCGAGTTTTGCTGTATTTAGTTATTTTTTCTAAATAACGGCTCAGCTTCTATCATGCCTGTATCATACAATAGGTTATAGAACTATTTCCTTCCTTTATAATTATGACAGCGAATCATTGTAGACCATTATCATAATGAAATCATATTAATGTGTCCAACTAGATTAATCTTAAACTAGTTTTGTATGAAACAGCTTAGTCACCAGAACGACGGGAGTTCATTGTTAATATGCGTGAGAGTTGAAGCAGATTTCAACGGATTTGACTGCTAGACAAAAACCTGCGAACCGTGGGTTACCACTGCACTAATAAAACTTACCTTCATCTATTATTCTCTTTAAGCAAAACAAAATATTTCACAACTGTTTCGACAGCGGAAGCTGACGGTTTATTTCAGTCTTCCAATAAGATTTAAAACCAGCCGAACTTTTACGGATGTATTAGGGTGTTTACTAACCGACGTTACGCGGTGCAATGCACGGCATTCATGCAGTCAGCAATGTCACTTGATGCGAAATGTTACGCGTAACGTTACACCACTTAACGTTGGTTACGCACCTTAACCGTTTATTCGATGGAGTTTTTTGTAGCATAAAAATTACCAACACACTAAAAAAACTCACGTACTTTTCTCTCAACTATAATAGTTCAGTAGATTGTTTTAATTAGTTGTTCGTCACAATGGACACTATCGAACGGGTTAAAGCAGGAAATTAAATACCCTAGAAATACAGTAAAAGTTAGGTACGTTTAAACGACAGGATGTGAAACTAAGCACTTACCACCTTAACTGTAAAGTTATGAAGTCGATTAGGGACACTAGAAATTATAAAGGACTATATACTATGAAATCTATGTTACTAATATTATAAATGCGAAAGTTTAGATGGATGGATGGATGTTTATTAGAGTTTGTAGCCTAAACGGCTGAACGGACCTCAATGAAAATTGGCATAGACGTAGAGGATAGTCTGAAGGAACACATAGGCTTTAGTTTTTTTAATTCTTTTAAGAAAAAAAAGTAAAAAGTCTCTTGTTAAAAGTCTTTGTCTTGGCGTTGGATCAATATCTTTCCGTGCCGGTACGGTAAAGACAACAGAGTACGAACTATTGCGTGACGCGTCATAGATTTATATACTTTTCTTTACACTGCCATTCTTTCGACAATAGTTACAAATGGATCTTAATCCCCATTGGTGTTGACGCTTTTATAACGCGTGTTAAAAAAGGGTTTAAATAGAATACACACATTTCCATATAACTGTTCATACGTTTTTGTAACGCGACTCTTTTTTATCGCGCAGTTTTGTATTTTGACCGCTGAGCGAACGAAATAATAGTGATTATAAACAGTTCGTTTAAGAAAGATTATTAAAAACGCGCTAACGCCGAGCGTTTTAAAATCGGCAGTGCGAATAAGGGCTTACTGAGTGTTATAGAAAGTTCGTAGAAATGAAGAAAATCAACTTATTTTGATTTTTATCTTTTCTAATCGGTTCTAACCAACAAATTAAAAACATTAGGACTACACCTGTATCTCTGAACCAGTTTTAATAACACTTTTTATTGATTTTTAATATAATAAGGATGTCTATTTTATATCTAGAGAGAGAGCGAGCGCGATGATTCATACTTGAGAACGAAAATACCTTTAAAATAAAGCAATAAAAAATATCTGAATAGAGTTTATACTTTTTGCACGATTCTCAGATATTTTAGAAAGGGGACGAATGAAGTAAAACTACGATAACGTGCTTTGTTTATTCAAACAAGTGTGGAAGTGCAACTTCCGTTGCGTTCGCGGCTTCAGATGTTTTTTTTAAGAAATCTTTTCTCCAAGAACTTTTTAAAGCGTTTAACTCGAGATTAAAAGATTTATCAGATATGTAGCAATTACTGTTTTTTTTAATATGGATGTATATTGAGGTGATTATTATTTAATTTAATTAAAACATTTGCAAAGTTTCTAATATCTTCATGCCATTAATTAATAATAATTAGGCTTAGTTAACCTGAACCCAAACTATGTTATTAACAATACGTATTTTTGATACTAATTGTGAATTTTATTTTTTTATACCTGTAATAGTGTCAATAATGGTAAAAAGTTCTTTACTTTCTATTAACATAATGCTGTGAGGAAAGATAAATAATTTATAGCAGTATCATATGGTTTACTCTGCACCATAAAAGGTGTTGCCAGCCAATGATCCGGGAGGCAGTTACCATTTATATATCTTTTTGAAGTAGTTTTTATATCTATTTAACTTTTTTTCAAGGATAGCTGCCCCCCTAGCCTCCCCAAGTACCACTATATAGCAAAGACGTGCAAAGGCATATGTTAAGTTATGAATACTCACATGCCTGCACGGAGAGAGCAAGGTCAGAGTCATCTGAAATAATTATTTTGGTATTGATGATGCTTTCTACGTGCTTCAAGCATGAGATTAATGTTATGAAATCATAGACATTCAACATAGTAACAATAGACAGGACATTTAGAACCAAATTGTAACAAATAATTTGTTAGTTCAAGATTGTTAGAAAAGGTTTCAAATATCCACTCTATAATATCTATATTTGAATCTCATCAATAATGGGTTATTGTGGTTAGAAATATTCACACTATTAACACAGTTAGCTATTAACAAAATTTATTTATATGCTCATTTTACATCCCATTTACACATTAGTATTTTCCGTCATACAGGAGGTAAATACTATTAATTTAATAATTAGATTAAAAAATATCTATTAGTCCGATATACTTAACGATATACTTTAGTAACTTCATATTTACAGTATTGTTCGAATAAAATAATACTCACAGCTAAAGAAATAGCCCCATGTTGGTAATCCAACAGCGATAGCTCCAACGATGAAACTAATAAATCCGAGAACAACCACGGCTATTGAATACAGGACCTTTCCACTTGCCATGGCTGCATGACTTTGCCAAGCTCACGGAATGTTCTAGTCATCGGGATCGAATTAGAGTCCTGTGACTGATCAATACTTTGGTACACATCTGAAAATATAGAAATATATTTTAAGAAAAATGTAAATTATTCCGAGCACAAGGCATAGTTGGATGGTACAATAAAATATTAGTAAATTAACAAAAATCTGCTAATGTTTTCTATTTTCTAATACATTTCTGCATTTCATGTTCATTTAATTCTGTAACTTAAGCACCCTTGTCTTTAAAAGACTTCTCTGGTATCTTTGAATCAATAGTGTTTTTAAATACTTTTAGAGTTAAGAGAGACCTAAAGCTGTACTTTTTAACCAAGATTTAACATTTATTCAATCAATCAAGGAAAGTATTTAATCACTTGAATCTTATATTTATTTTTCATTTTATTTATTGTAATTTTTGGAAATATGCTACTATAGAGCTTAAAAAAAATACTTATCAGTAACTAATAAGAAACCGTTTGTTTAGGACAAATAAACTAATTCAACAGTTTGTTCTGATTTAATCTTATTGGAATCAGTTAGGGTATAGATATTCGTATAAGTAGAGATTTACTTACGTTTTATTAATTTCGTACCAAGAAATGATCACACGGTGTTCACTCAAGTATGCAAGACAAGATCGATTTGTGCAAATTTCGATTTAATAACATCACTCTCAGTCACGGACAAAAGAATGCAACAAAACACCCGTTTTCACGTGAATGCACAAAAGTACACCCGAGATTCGAAATTCAAACCACTGCGACACACCTCTTACTAAAATATTCGTCTTCACACATATTTCATTAAAATGTTCGTTAATATTTCGTTAAATAGTCGACACAAATAGAATAATAAAACAAGAATTATATCACTGGTTTAGTTTTCGAGAAATTCCAAATCACATGAAAAATTCAATAAAATATCACGATACGTATGAAAGTTTTACCGCGTCTCACCAACCAACCGACCGAGTGTGGTCAGTAAATAAACTGGTTTTTTGATTGACTACACTCGATCTCACGTTGCGTTCCGCTAGCGCCAGAGTATATAAAAGGGCTAAAATAAAAATTTTGCAATAAGCTAGTCGTTTAAAAAATTACTGTTTATAGGCCTAGAAATATTATTAAAAGTTTACTAACTTAAATACTACCGAAACAAAACAAGGTATTTTGATTGTACTCGTATACACTATACATCAATAAATATTAATGCAACACCGTGAATTTTCAAAATTGACGGTATACAATTTAATTAATTTAATGAAAAATAAAACACAAATTCTATAATAAAATATACTAAAAACAAAAGAAAGTTTTCGTTTCTTTTAGGGGATTTCAATTTCCTTTCATATTTTTATCTTACGTTCCGTTTCACTTCCACTTTATCATAACAATTTTCCCTATAACGTTAAAAAAGTGGAAGGCACTCCCGATAAATAATTTGGAAGTTATTCAGCACTTTTTTTTACTTCATATTTCTACGAGCAATTTTAACTAATTTAAATAATCCCTATCCATACTTTTGATTTACCTTAATGAATTAATTGAAATGTAACCCAGAATTTTATTTTATTTTCCATGACCATTTTTAAAATAATATTAAAGTTGAACTTTGTAATTTACTATATGACTTTTAATTTGAAGTCTTTTAGAAGATTTAACAGATTACGTTTGGTAGATCAAAATTGCTATTATTGGCTCGAGGTCATACTATTTTAGTATCTTGCTTGCACCAAATACAAATGGGTCTTTAGTAGTTAGTTTACCAATAGAATAAAGTGTTTGAATTACATTTATTAACCAGTTAATATTATCATAGTATTACCTATTTTTTGTGTTAAATTCACGATTCTTGTTCTACAAATAAATACTAACAGAAAACTTTGATTTAATCGGAATAACACTTTACAATGTTACTGAAAAATAGATTTTTAGTATTTACCATTTTGGTAATATTCAATACCTGTGAGTATATCATTATATTAAGTGTTTTTATTAACATTTTTATAAAACTTCGTTTCTTAGAAGTACTTATTTCTATTTTTCTTTCCTCAGATGATGAATCGAGTGCTGAAAGTGAGGTACACATTTTTAAATTATTATACATAACTTATCATATAACTAATAAGGCAAAGGAAACTAACTGGTTACATTATTTTTCAGTCAGTTACAGCAGCCTGCGAAGAACTAGGTGATTGTATCGTACAAAGCCACCATTGTAATAAT
>LD699928.1:1680567-1691276 GCA_003118335.3 Papilio memnon
AACCAAAAGGTTTAAGAACCTAAAGTAAAAGATGAAGAGAATGTATTGATTATATTTGGAATAAATAAAAAAATAAAAAAAAAAACTATCACGTAATGGGCCAGCAAGGTTGACTATGGCCTAGTCACCCCTTACTTAGGGTAGGCTCCGAGCTTCTTAGTGGGGATATGTACCTGGTGTGTGGTTATAAAAATAAAACACTTAGCAATCTTCATAAACATTTATTAATACAATATATCGTTTCCATATTCCAATATACGTTATAATATAATACCATATTCCATCAGGAACGTACAATAAGAAGCTACGTACAGAAGTGTCTACTAGGCTGCAATTCCTTATACCCCCTGTGCGAGAGCGATACATTAAGATTCCATTTAAATATAAAGAATTACTTGTATTTCGATACATATAGATAAGTTAAAAACTAAGTTGCCAATCGCAAATACAAATGGCGCTGTTCTTCCCAAAGGCTTTCTGTTGAATCTTTCACCAAGTTTTCCATTATCGTTAGTCTCTTACATAACTAGAACATTTACTAGTATAACTTTTTTTTTTACTATTTTGTAATGACAACTACTTTCCTATTGACATAAGTTTACCATCGATTAGCGCTACTTTCTACGTTTAGCTTACACTCTACATACATACATTTTAAGAAGTTAAACGCTGCCAGAGCTTGGGGTTCTGAGTCTAAACATAATAGGAAACAAAAATACAATCACCCAGAACCCGATGCTGTGAACAGTCAGCATGGTCTGAATGGCCGAGCATGACGTCGGGGCGTACTGATTGGGCAATAAGGCTGGGTGATTGCCCAACCACGTAAGCGGACGCTCGTCTCATTCAGACGGAAGAATTAAATAAAAAACCCAAAAGATACTGCAAAGGAATCATATAATGCATTCTAAATTTTGTATAATAGGTCCAAAAATATTTTCAAACTGAAATATCTAGGTCCCTGTTTTGAATGGCGATCAAATCTAAGATGTGAAGATAGATGAGGGAAAGAAGTAGATATAAATGAAGTTGAAAGCAAGAGGTCCGATGTATCGCGGTGGTCGTGGCGTCGGAAGCGGGGGCATGGGGCGGGTCTCAGCCCCACTTCTGGAAGAGCCCCATGCGCTGGCAGCGGCAGTTGGAGCCCCACAGGTTGCAGCGGCAGGAGGAGGAGTGGCAACAGTCGCCGGGCCGGTGGTCGCAGTTGCCGCCGCGCGGGATGCAGGCGCGCCTGAAAACGTAGATCAGCGACGAACGTCTGGAATCACATCATCGAATAGCTAGCCTAAGTTACGATCCATGCTGCTGCTATGATATGTTTACGCAATGGATTTTATTTTTCATGTCTGATAGATTCTACAATGAGTATTGTGTCGTTAGAATTCATACAATACGAGACTACAATGATGAAAAGTCAATCGATTTTTAAATTTTACAGTCATTATTGACCAATTCATATTTCATCCTATGTGAACTTGTTCACAGTCGTTAATATTTTGTCCGAACTCATTGCCAAAGTGAAATGAAGTCTTTTATATAAAAATATTAATAACAAATGAATACAATGAGTTAATAATGTAAATATGCAATATAAATGAGTCTCTTTCATATAAGAGACTATTTACTCACTTGCCAACATCTCGTAAGGGTTGCAAATCGTTCCTGTCAGCGTAATCCGCCCAATCTAGATTGACATCCTCGTCTCCTGTTGGAAATTATGTTATATCATGCTTATTAACTAGCAAAAAGTCCTGCTCTAGGAGGGTCGCAAGCTTTCCACCCTATCAGAATTTACTCGTATTAAACAAAACTAAAAGATATCATTTCATTAAAAAATTCAAGAAAATTCTAATGAAGTCAAATTTGTAATATTTTTCTTAGTATAAAACAGATTTTTTTACTCTAGATAACACACTTATCGTACCTAAGCCCAAATCTGGAAGAGTAATAGTTTCTTAGTAAAGTGTACCACAAGATTGTAAATATTGTGGTATATTCTACTCTCTCTGTTGCCCTGATACTATCAATGGGATTGAAAGTCTGTTATGAGATAATTTACTATCATGTTACTTGGACATATTGTGAGGTGAAAATGACATGTGTCAAGCATCGGAACATTTGTCTTATTGGCTTATTGTCTTCGATGCAGTCTTTGCTTTCAACATTAATCTCTTGTTACTTACGGATAACAATAAACTATTAACGCGTTGAATGCAGGTCTAAAACACCTGGTACGTATCTCGCTTACAGTGCGAATAAGAAATGTATATACAGGGTGTGCTACACCTGGTACAGGAACTGAAAGATTAGAAAAATGTCTGCAACTTTAAACGTGAGTCGTCCATTTATCGTTAATCGTATAGCGGAATTAAATCTCAATGAAAGTGGCAATGTTTCTTGATGGAAATTATTACGAACTGTGGGAACTCTTTCATCATAATTGCTAGGCATGGTCGGAGAAAGACCTTGTATATTTACCGGGATCAATGTAGGTAGCATCCGCCGACTGCACCGCAAGTAGTGCGGCTGCGAGCGCGAGAAACATGGCGCCGGCGCGCTGCATATTGGCACACCTGCTCTTCGTCTAAACAATAAAAAACATCCTGTATATGTTATACAGCATGAAAAAACACACAAAGTCGCGGGCGATAGTTATTATTTATATAAAATGAAAACAGTAAATTACTGTACATACTTCCATACTCAAAGTCGTCAATGTATTATTAAAATAGAAATTAGATAGAAAAAAAAACATACGTTTTATCTATGGTCGAAGAATATTTAAGGCTTATAAAATTGAATCGAATATTAACGTTTATGCTACGAAATGCTCATTCGATGTGAACCTTTATGTCTATACAATGTGTAACATAAACCTCAAAGGTTAGTTAATGATGCGTATAGGATTTTGGCAGCGCCTCGTGAATTCATTAACACGGCCTTTGTAAAGTTAAAACATTGATAGTGAACTTTTTGGTATATTTTTTTAATATATTGATCTATAATATTATAGTTTTTAGGTGTAAAATGTTTTTACTAACTATTCAGCAGTCATATTTGAATTTACTCCATTATTACTTATATCCTATTTCACACAATCCATCCATATTATGTTAATATATACGAAATAAATACAATTTGCAGATGAACTAGCTATTGCTCGCGATCTCGCCCGTGTGAAATTATAAAATATAGCCTATGTTACTCACTGATAAATTACCTTTCTAATGGTGAAAGAATTTTTGAAATCGGCCCAGTAGTTTTTGAGTTTTTTCAATACATACAAAAATACAAATCTTTCTTCTTTATAATATTAGTATAGAATAGTATAGACAAGTGCATAGTTTTATTATTTATGCTAGTTTAACTAAATATGAAAGTTGATTCTATACCACATTCGATTTGGGACTTTATTGCACACTACATTAAGTTTGAATGTTCAATAAAAGTGCAAAATTTACGACAAACGCGTTCCGCTCCCTACACTCAATGTATTCTGCTAATATCAAAACGCGACCGACCACTAAAAGACTCGTCCCCAATGACATCTCTTAACGTTAACGACACAAAGAGAGAATTTTTCAGCCTTAAGCACCAGTCAATTTAAACCTACATAAAAACATACTTTGAGGCTTTTAGTGGAAATTACTGCTTTTTATTGTATGAAGGATATATTTTTTTTTATTTCCTAGTTGTGACTTGAAATTTGACTCGCTACTTTCAGCATTAAAAGTCCTACAAACCTAGCTTACAGAATCTTAGTAATTACTACTAATATAAAGAAGCCTGTAGGTATAATATAAATAGGTTATCTCTTAGGTCTCCACTGAGGAGCTCTTAGCATAAGCTATAACCAGTGTAAACCCTCATATGCTATGACATCAATTTTAAAGAGAATCTATCTTCTATTCTCTAATAAAACAAAGCGTAAACACACACTTATTTGTTGCCAAAGATGTCAGCAATTACAGCATATTTTTGAATAATTTTTTTTTTAATAAAAAGCCCTACAGTACGTCACGCTTTAGGCTACATATTTTCACGCTATTAAACTTAGAGGGTAAATATTTTGGATAAAATACCTAATGTGGAAAAGAAACCATAAGTTGCTGCCAACATCAAAGAAGCAAGATTACCATGGTTTGTCATCATGTCATGCCATTTTGACATTTGCAATTGATAATTTGACAAATGTAGGTAAACAATGAAATAAAGTTTTTATAATTTCACGCGGATGAAGCCGCAAGGGAACAGCTAGTACATATAATAAAATTGCAGTGTCTGATATCAAAAGAAAAATTCCAGATTTCGTGAAGATTGCATTTAAAAAAAATTGTCCGTTTGTCTGTCTGTCCGCAAGCCGCGTTTGTTCCGGGTAATCTCCGAAACTGCTGGACCGATTTCGACCTGACTTTCACTGAAGGGTAGCTGACATAGATGGGCATATTACAGCTGCTTTTTTATCTTAATATTGCGTAGACGAAGTCTCAGGCAACAGCTAGTGTAAAATAAATACAATACATTTACGTCGTTGAAAGTATTTTCATATTATGTTAGTCAATGGCATACATTATCACAATTAATTTGGTAGCGCGTTACACTACTGGGAATCAAACAAACAAATAGTCCGAGCCGAAATATATTAAAAGAGCATTAGCTAATTCCAACTAGAGCTCGGAAACTTTATAAAACGTATTCGTTGTAGCATACTCTACATTAATATTTATTTAAAATACATTTTAACGCTTACTAAATATAAAATTAACTTGCCTTTAGTGTAATACGGTGCACTTCGTTCAAAATTATTTTTAAATTCTCATTTCTGTAATTAAGTCTATTTTTAATTAGTATAATATTTCTCATTTCATTTTGATATAATTCTGACGAGAAATCTCAAAATAGAGTAGTTGAACTCTTAAACTATTTACCTAATTTTTAAGCTAAAATTAAAATAGGGTGTATATCGATAGTCCTATCGAAAAAAGGTTTTATTCCTAATCGATCATAAAATTCGCCCTAATGAGGAAAAAATCAAAAATTCGATAGCTAAATCGGAAAACACCCTTAAAATACTAGAATATTTACTAGTTGTAAATCTACAAGATTGTTAGTGCAGTATATCTACACTACAAGGTAAATGCAATAAAGTGTAAAATAGGATGACACATTTGACCTAAATAGGGTAAAGTACAGGTCAACCATGGCTACAAGTTGCGCGGGTAAAACTTATTTTTACTTAATATCCTTTATTAATAAATTTAATAAACTATAAAGCGACTTCACATTGTTACTGTGTAATCTTTAAAAAAACAAATAGCACTTAGAATCAACGTGAAAATATTTGCAAAACATTGTACACAATTAACACTTACTACTATAATCTCTACAACTATAAACTCATCCTATTTATTACTCCCAATTCCGGATAAATTTAAAAATATTATTATATTTCAATAATAGCCGCTTGCTATATCTTACTATCTTACTACAATATTATAAATGCGAAAGTTTAGATGGATGAATGGATGGATGTTTGTTAGAGTTTGTAGCCTAAACCACGGCACGGATCTCGATGAAATTTGTCCCAGGCGTAGACGATAGTTTGGAAGAACACATAGGCTCACTTTTGTTTTTTTTTAATTCCACGCGGACGGAGTCGCGGGCGATAGCTAGTCGTATATAATATAACTAAAAACTATAACTAACTTGTATGTTATTTGATTAAAAATATATACGAACAACATTCAAAAGCTGATTCGTAATAACAAACGTATACACTAATGTTTTTGTAATGTAATTAAGTACGGTTTTCCACTGCCAAAATACAGTACAAAAACATATTACCATCCCTCTTAATCACTTTGAAAAAGCTGCGACAGCGGTATAGTTTTGGACAGTACCACAATGTTAGCTACGATTAATTTTATAAATGCATATCAGCTCATATAATGACGTCATCGAGGGCTCAGCCGTAAGTTAAGGTTTAGGCCTTCAAACCACGCTATATGTTTAGTTAATAATGTACAGTCAGCAAAAACATGCGTACAGTTACAAAACTTTTGATCGATAGATCGGTTCCTAAAACGTACTTTAACAGTATGCATTCAAATAGAAGCATACAGATAAGTCCATACATATTTTTAAAACCAAACGGTATACAGGTTTCTTAAGGTTTGCAAATGAATACACATTAATGGAGCTGACTGTACTTTATAATGTCAACATATAAATCGATCTATCAATGAGAGTGCTGTTTAGTTGTCATTCAATACATTTTATGGGTAATAAAAAAGCTATCGATTAAGAGTGAAGAAAGCCTAAGTGGATTAAACGTTGACGCACGAGTTACTTTTTTTTCAAAGGAATAACATTTTAATACTGCTTTAATTGAATTTGGTAACAGGTATTAGAAGTTCTTTAAGACATTGAAGCCTGCCAATGTTATGTAATTCGTAGAAAAAATATGCAATAGTCTTCAAAATATGATATAGACAACTTTTAACTTAAGTACCTCAACTAATCTTCAATACTAATATTATAAAGCGGAAAAAATTGTATTTTTGTATGTATTGAAATAACACAAAAAATACTAGGCCGATTTCAAAAATTCTTTCACCATTAAAAAGTTACGTTATCAGTGAGTGACTGTACTTATTTATTCATTTCACGCGGACGAAGTCGCGAGCAACAGCTAGTGTTTAGTAAAGTTAAAATTAAATCTTGATAATATTAGAATGGAGTAATTGTATTTTATGCTTTAAAGTTCTTTTTATTAAGGTTTAAAGTTAGTTTTTCTCGGTTTTCAAAATTCTGTTACTAATAATAATGTTAACTTGCTATTGATATAAAATTAAAATCAATTCAATAAGTTTCCCAGCTTATTTGAGACTAGATGTTGCTCGCGACTTCGCCCGCGTGTATTTAAAAAAGATATAATAGCCTATGTTACTCACGGATATATTACCTTTCTAAGGGTGAAAGAATTTTTCAAATCGGCTCAGTAGTTTTTGATTTTTTTTCCATACATACAAAAATACAAATCTTTCCTCTTTATAATATTAGTATAGATGACACTCGATGTTAATTTCATAAAACTGTTTTTCCCTAAGAGCGGACGCACAACTGTTGTGTGATTGTCGATTGTTTCGCAGCCAATTCAACTGTTTAGTTGCACAACTAAAATCGTGTAGTGTGCGCACCTCCATATAAGCTCATAGAAATCAAAGCGCGACTAAATAGTTGTGCGATAGTTTAGTCAAAGGTAACAAAGTTTTTGTTGCCTTAGTTATTAAGTTACTTTAATTTTGATATTAATTAATGTAAATAAATAATACAGATGTGAATTGAAGAAGATTGCGATTTCCCAGAACTTTTGTCGGCATGCAAATGTTACATGGGAAATTATTACGGCGCAATTTCTCTCTTCTGAGATATGTAAATTTGCGAGTAGAATTTATTACATTCGAAGTTAGGAACCGTCATCAGGAATATCGTTCATGTGACGTCATATACCAATGTAATACCCAGGTACAGTCAGAAAACCTGGCGGTGTACACAATAGCTACAATCGTTTGAACATTTTGACACGAGACGCGGAATAAAATTCAATACAAGTCAGCTTACATGTCTGTACGAAAGTCGGTTAGTGATATATGGCTAGTTTCTTACTCGTTACTCTAGTTACTCGTTACTCTCGTTACTCGTTACTCTAGCTACTCGTTACTCTCGTTACTCGTTACTTTAGTTAATCGTTACTCTAGTTACTCGTGACTCCGTTACTCGTTACTCTCGCTACTCGTTACTCTAGTTACTCGTTACTCGTTACTCTACTTGGCACTCACTATCTAATTAGTTATTTGTAAGAGGCGGAGTTTGTCTCGTTGCAATGAACAAGGCAATTTTTCCTAAAGAGGTACATAGCAGATTTCCGCAACTGTACCTTGGAGATAATTCGCACCATATGGTTCTGAGATAAAGAAAATAAATGAATTCATTTTTAATAATAAAACGCTTGAAAAAAATTTATGAGTATGTTATTGGCTTGATCTAATAATTAGTCACATACAAAAAAAAACCCTTTAAAATAAATAAAGGTTTTCAATGAATTTACGGACACCTGTGTAAAGAACCTGGACAATAAACAATAAAATTATTAAACATACGTAGAGTGAATAGATAATCTTGTAGCATCTATACTTAATATAATAAAGCGTGAACACACACTTCTTTGTTGCCTAAGATGTCAGCAATTACAGCATATTTTTGAATAATTCTTTCTTTAATAAAAAGCCCGACACGTACGTCACGCTTTAGTCTGTATATTTTCACGCCATTAAACTTAGGGGGTAAATATTTTGGATAAAAACCCTAATATGGGAAAGATATCATAAGTTGCTGTAAACATCAAGCAAGCAATATTGCCATGGTTTGTCATCATGTCATGTCATTTTGACATTTGCAATTGATAATTTGAGAAATGTAGGTAAACAAGGAAATAAAGTTTTTATAATTTCACGCGTATGAAGCCGCATGGGAACAGCTAGTACATGACAAAAATTCATGAACCATTTTCATAAAATAAGAGAAATATTAAAGGTGTTTATGGTAAGAGGGTCTGATGAAAAATTCCCGACGGATTTGGTCAGTGCCAACACCGAATGTTTTACGTGAATTGAGCCGTTTTTTATAACTAACATGGTAATCCGGTAGAGCCTATATTTGTGTATAATTGAAATATAATATAACTACCAAAACGAATTCTTATTTATCCTGAATAATAAACAACAAAACCAAAAATTACTAGTAAAACAAATGAAAGCTCGTAATGTCCACTTGAATATTTATGAGAGCTTTTGCGGTCAACAACAAGTCAGCGGCGTTGTTATCGGCTGAGCCATCTATTGTTATAACAAATTCCAACAATAATTAAATTAAATTTGTAATTATTAACGTAATATTTAATGATCAAAGGAATTATATTGTTATAGCAATTATCAATAAATAATACGAAGAAGTACAAACACAAATCAATAATTTATGGTATCAAATAATTGAATTAATTTAACGGCATTTGGCAATTAAATTGTCATAGTATGTCCTATAAAATGTATTACATAATTTCGCTTTAATTTCTTAAAAAATATTGCCATTGATAAAGCGATTAAAAAACGTTACCTATACCGACACAAATCTTATCACACAATTCTCAACTCACCGTTAGTAGCACTAAACACGGGTGATAAATAGTAGGGGTAAATACGTACGCGCGCGTTAATTTCGTATCGTCGGGACGCCTCCCCGACTGTTCGGGAGGCGAGTCGCAGCACGAGTGAGTGCCGGCGCGTCGAACCAGCCCTTATACCACAGCCTGATGTGAAACCAGTAGGCGGAACTCTATAGAGCTGTAAAAATAATAATAAAATTGTTAAGGATATTTTAATGTGCCATTTAAAGGTTAATTAATAATTAAATGGAAGAATTACATTTAATTAATAATTACTTTTATATTTGTAGTGTGACTTAGAAAATTTGAATGCATTTGCGAATGTTGTCTCAATGCTTCTAAGTCCCAAATACGATATGGGACGAGTCAATCTACGTAAAACCAACTGAATGTTGGTCACTATTAGGTTACATTGGAATTAACTAAAAAATATTTTCTTCTTGTAAACAACAATAAGTTGAACCAAAGCTAGCTGTAGCAATTATTGTATAAATGGGCTTTGTAATTTATAAGAATTGTGGGCTATTTAATAATCTCTTTTTAGTCTCTTATTTGACTATAATATCTTTCATAATATAGGCATGAAGGGTGACAATTCGGACATATTGTAAAGAGTCAAATGTCTACTTGGAAAATTATCAGATATTTTTGTAATATTAATATTTTCGTTAATCCTGGTATAACAACTCTATATGATATATTCGACAGTGCCGTCTCTGTCACACCACCGCGGGTTGTCAACAAAATGTTATTAGTCGTCATCTGCGCCGTCGCTCTTTGCTCGCTTACTGGTCTAGCAAAGGCTACGAGCGGAAAACTCTGAGCAAATACATTCAAATGCCCCCCCTACAAGAACGGAAGCGGCAAACTACAGTTTTATACGAGAAGTATGGAACTTGAATCGATTATCGAACGATATTAGTTCTGTAACAACTTTTTCTTTTCTATTTCCTATATTCTACAACTTTCTTGTTTCATTTATGTTAATTGAATTTAAATATAATCTTACTATTTACTAATATTATAAATGCGAAAGTTTAGATGGATGGATGTTTGTTAGAGTTTGTAGCCTAAACGGCTGAACGGTCCTCGATGAAATATGGCATAGAAATAGAGGATAGTCTAGAAGAACACATAGGCTACTCATTTTTTTTTAATTCCACGCGGACGGAGTCGCGGGCGAAAGCTAGTTATACATATTTAGCTTCTTTATTTTGATAATAATGTAAACGGTGATCTATTTCAGTACAATGCAAAATGAAATCGTAGACATGTCGACATCTACTCTTGTAGACCGCTACGACGTAGCAACAACAGATGAGTATCTACGATGTGCATAACATTTTCATTTAAATAGAAACGTAGCATGACTCATTATAATGCAATCTATACTAATATAATAAAGCGTAAACATACACTTCTTTGTTGCCTAAGATGTCAGCAATCACAGCATGTTTTTGAATAATTCTTTTTTTAATAAAAAGCC